>JACWST010000463.1:0-10595 GCA_014850475.1 Cryphonectria naterciae | reverse complement strand
TCTAGTTTATTCGAGCATTTTATATTATTTATATATAGATATATATATTATTATAGAGCTTATTATTTGGATATTATTATATTACGTAATATGATTATGTACTATATATATATATATTCTTATAATAATATTTCCTAGGAGTAAATCCAGATATAAAGTAAATAAAAATAATACTAATATTGCAATTTAATCTTAATAATACATATAATTAGGCTATTAAATATTTAGCTAATTAAATTTTATATAAATTTAATTTATTAGCTAATATCTAGATAATAGATAATATATTAAATATAATATAGAATATTTTCTAGGAGAAAATATAGCTTTTAATTATTAAAGCATAGATAGCTGCAAAAAAATAATATAATAAATAATATTAGCAGATTTCTTTTTAACTATAGGATTAGATATATGTTCGAACTAAAAAGCAATATTTTCTGCTAAGCAATCTATTATAGAAATATTTTTTAATAATAGATAGGATTTTTTTAGATAATAAGAAAAATTAGAAGCTTAATATATAAATTTATATCGCTTTTCTATATAAATATATATCTGATAATAATAACTATTTAGTTATTATTAGCTAGCCTTTTATAAAATAATTTCTATAAATATAATCTAATATATTAGAATATTATAGATATAAATAAAAATCTAGATATAAATAAATATTATAAAGAGTATTGCTATTATAATTTGGAAAAAATTATTAGCTATTAAAAATATAAATATAAATATAAATCTCTAAGAATTAAATATCTAATAAAATAGATAAATTATCTAAGCTAATTTAATATATAAATGCTTAAAAAATATTATTAGCAGATAAAATAATTAAGGAATCTAATATAAAGATTAATCTAATAGTAAAATTTAAAGTTTAAGCGGAAAAATATAGAGAATTAGCTATAAATTTAATTATTAAATTTATAATAAATTTATTACTGCTTAGAAACTATTTATTATCTATTTAGCATAAATAATTTTATTTTCTATATAATTAGAATAAATTTTGTAAAATTAGATTTTTATATAATCTCTTTTATCATTGGATTACAGGATTTTTCTGCAATTTTCCTTGCTTTAATTTTATAAAAGCTAATTTATTACAATCTATAAGCATTTTTATTAATAATTTTTCTTTTATTATTATAAATAATTATATAAATTTACTATATATTCTTTAATCTTATTACTAATTATTCTTCATATTATTTATTTATTTTATTTTATATTTATAATTATATTATTATTTTCTTCTAATATTAAAGCTATTCATTTATAATTTTTATAATTAGATCTAATTAAAACCGAAATTAAGATTAATAATATTTATTTATATATTTTTTTTCGATTAGAATAATCCAGATATTATTATCAGATTATATAAATCTGCTTACTATTCTATAAGCTATAATATATAATATATCTAATTTTTATATAATATTTTATTTTATATTCTAAAATAATATAAAATAATTATACTAATATAGCTATATTATAGAATATAATCTGCAGATTTATAGAATAGCTTTATAAAACTGCTTTTTTTTGGATAGATATTATTAAACTTTTTATTTCTTTAATAAAGAAAGTTTGATCTATAAATATATCTATATAATTAAAAATTATCTAGGCAGTTTTCTGCAATAGCAAATAATATATATTCGGACTTTTCGCGATATTTTTCTTGCTGAAGAATATATAGATCTTATTAATTAAGAAATCGAATTTAATATCTATATATCTAAAAGCGAATTAAATAATTTGGATATTAGCTGCTTATTTATTCTGAATAAAGCTAAAGATTTAATTTCGAATTATTTGCTTTTATACTAAATAAATAGAGATAATTCTATTTATAAAAGCTGAAATCTATATTTAAGTATTTATTATAGATAAAAAAAGGAAAATAAAAATAAATTAATTAATAATATTAGCAATTCTTCCTATTTTTTATCTATTAAATTTATTAATAATTTATTATATATTATAAGCTTTTAATTTGCTTTTTATATTTTATCCAAAATTTGCTATTTTATCTTCGAGAAAATAGCTAACATCTAAGAGAAAAATAATAATTATTAAGATCAATTTATTTCTAGCTGCTATATTAATAGCTCTAAATAATTACAATTTTTGCTTTATAATAAAAATCTAGATATTATATATTATATTGCTAATATGGCTAAAATTATTATTAATTATAATTATTCCAATCTAATTAATATTTTAATTATCTGAAAAACTATAGCCAAAAATATTCAGCTTATTCCGCGAAAAAATAAGCAAGATTAAGCTATTCCTTATAGAAAAAATATTTATCTTTAAAGCTATAATAATCTGTAATTTCATTATATCTAATTATGTTTGCAAATAAATCTATAATAATAATAATAATATTTTCGAAATAATCAGTTTGCCTTTTTGTTCTAATCTATTTATAAAAACCCTAATAAGCATAATAATAGCTAGATTACTTCAGAAACTTTTTATTTTTAGAATTAGTTTTAATTTCTACTTTATAATATTTTTTATTTTTAGTAATTTTTTTATTATTTATAAAAAATTTATATTTTTTCAAATAAATAATTAAATTGCTTAGCTGCTATAATATTAAAAATAATATCTTTCTTATTATTTAGCTGAAATATATTGTTATTATTAAAAATCTAATTATTATATATATCTATAAGCTGCAGAATACTAAGCTTAATTTTATTATAGCTAGCAATATAAGGTATATATATTATATTTTTACTATAAATATTGCCTGCTAGATTTATAAGATTATCGAAAAACTAATTATTATAAATAAGATTATTATTATAATCTATTTTATGAGCTTGAATTTTATTATAATCTATATTTTAGATTATAATTAAGATTTTAAGATTATTAAGGGAATTTACATTGCTAATAAATGCAATATCGATATTAATGCTATTTTCGAGAAATAAATTTAGAATTAAAAAGATATCTTTATTTCTATTAAAATCTGGGAATATAAATGCTAATTTATTAATATTAATTGCTATTTTAATCGCAAAAAGTTTATTAAAGCTTTTCTGCGAATTATTAAGAAATAGGCTAATTTAGCTAGAAATATTACTAATAAAAAAATAACTAAAGAATTTAGCAATTCAGTCTATAAAATAAAAAAGAATATTCGCTTTTATAATAAATCGCTTATCTAATAAAATAAATTTAATCTATAATTATTAATATATTAAGAGATATAATTATAAAAGATAAATCTAATATATAAAGGATTTAGAATAATATTATTATTTTTATTTTATTTTTTCATAATTATAAACTAGTCAAGATTAATATAGAAATATATAATAGATTGATAATCTGAATTGATTATATTATTCTCTTTATTTATAAAAAATCTAGGGTTAAATATCTAATTTCTCTATATTAAAGCCAGCTTATTAAATATACTAGCTATAGCATTCACAGTAAATTTATTAATTTCTCTATATTCAGTCTGGTCTATTGCAAATAATGGATACAAAGGGGTAGCAATTAATATATTTTATATATCCTATTGTAAATTCATAGGGAATTCAACAATTAGATCTATAGCAGATCTACTATTAAATCTATAGTGAATTCACTATTGAATATATAATGAATTCACTATTGAATCTATAGAGAATTTATTATTAAATCTATAGTGAATTCACTAATGGATATATAGTATATTCTCTGACGAATTTACTAGGGATTCTCTATTAGATTCTTACTATATAATATTTCATAGTTTTACTCCTCTGTATTATTCTTAAGGGGACAATTCATCCTTTATATTATATTTTTGCAATGCACTATAGAACTGAGCTCCCTCATGAGCAGTGCTCATTACAAAAGCTATCCGAAGTGAATTCTTTAGAGCGGAAAATTTAATATTTGCTTCTAAAAAATATAAATTACGATTATATAGTCCAGAGTTAGGATTATTAGTATAATTATATTAATTATAAATATCATTAATATACTTCAGAAATAATTATAAAAAATAGAAATATAATCAGAATAATCAGAACTAAAGAATAGAATATACAATCATAATTATTACTATTAATAGATAGATCTTATATATAATTCTTCGGTCATTAATATTATAACCCATCCAATATGCAGATCACAGGGAGGAAACCTGTCAACAGGGGACCAGATATCATAACTCAACATCGGATAATCAGCAAGGATTATATAACCAAGGATTAGGGTTACAGGTTCCACTAAGAGCAGAAGTAGACCGCAATAATCGGCAAGCGGTTCTTACAGTTCAAAGTATAGACCAAAGCTATTGGACTGCAATTCTTGCAATCTATATTAGAAAGCTGGATATATAATCATATGCTTATTACCACCAGATAAATTATTATATATAGCTTTTCAGTTATTAATCTAAATATCAGTTTATATATATATTCTGATAGCCCTAAAAGCAGTGAATATTTATATTCAGATTTCGGTTATATTTCTATATTCAAGGCCTATATTTAATACTGCTCTTATTAATATAAATCTTTTATATATTTTGGAATCTTCAGATTATTATAATATTTATTACATTTTGATAACTCTTATTTAAGAATAATTCAATATTATATTCTTTTAAATAATATAGAAATATAATAGCTCCCTAAATCCCAACTAGATCTATTAGCAATAATACTATTAATTTTACTAACCAAATTGAAGCATTTATAAAGTATATTAAGAAGCTCGAGAAGCAGAAATCGAATAGCAAAGAATTCCATTATAAAATAGAAGCTCTAATACCCTATAATAGAGAATATTATATTCTCCAGGCTTTCTTAATCCAGTGCAAAGCCTATTTCCATTACGAAGAAAAGAAATTTCCGAAAAAGGTCGATAAAATCATTTTCGCAGAAACCAAGCTTAAAAAAGATATATTTACCTGATTCGAACCTATTCTCAGAAATTACTTCGAGTATAATAAACCCGAGTAGAACAAAAATACGAAATATATTTTCCAGGATTTCGATAATCTCGAGTAAGCTTTTAAAGGTATCTTTAGCGATACCAATAAATAGTATAAAGCTGAATATAAGCTTTTCAAACTCAAGCAGATTAAATCTGCAGCTAAATATATTATAGAATTCCGAAAAGCCTTATTATATCTGCAATAGAATAATGCAGCCTTTATTATTTAATATTATAATAGATTTAAAAATAAAATAAAGAATAATTTTATATATGCCGAATAATTTATAAAGCTAATAAATTTTATTATATTTGCTATAAAAATAGATAATAAATAATATAAATGCAGATTAGAAAAATGAAGGAAAGCTTATATTCTTTGGATTATATATATTTAAGCTAATATAGGAAAAAAATACTAATATATCCAAAGCTTTATTAACTAGGAATATCCTAATATAGCTTATAGCAAAATAATATATATAGGCTTAATAGAAATTAATATAATATATTAATATAAATAGTAATAAATAAATAGCAATATTAGATATTTTTATTATAGAAAATATAATGATTTTATATAAGAATGCTAATAATTTAAGAAATTATAATAGTAATACTTCTAGAAAAATAATAAATAAATATTGCAGAAAAATAAATTAATATTTTCATATTATAAACTAATGCATTTATATAGATATTAAATACTAGATCTATTATATATCCGAAATAATCTGTAAATATTGCATTGATTATTTATAGTATTTAGCAAATTATTCTAATCCTAATTAATATTCAGAGCAAATAATAAATCTTAATTATTATTAATTATTTTAGATAGCCTGCTATAATAATTAATATATATTATATTTTAGCAAGAAAAAAATATTAGAATAATTTCCTAAATAATAAAAGAAGAAAGCAGAACCTTAATATTAGCAGGCATTTAATAATAATAATATAAATACTTTAGATATTATAAAATAAATATTTAGGGAATATTTATAAAAAAAGCAAATAGCTAAATAATCTTTAGATAAATAGAAGATAGAATTATTAGAAATCCTTAATATAATAGAAGAAGAAAAGCAATAAATATAAGCTATATAATTCAATGCTAAATATTAAATCCTAGGAATCTTATTTAAGCAAGTAATTATCAAAATTCGGTATTGCAATTAATCGATTAGAAATAGAGAAAATCTTAGAATCTTTTCTAAATATCTTAAATATTATAAAATAGAATAAACTTTATATATCTTTTATAATTGCATTATCTATCTATTTAATAAAATCAGCAATAATTAGTTTCCAATTAAGCTGAAAGGAAATAGATCTATAATTGTCTATATTAAAGAAGATTTTAGATTCAAAATCAAAATCAATTAATAATTAAATTATGCAATTATCAGATTATTAGAATAATTCTCTGCAGAATGCATTATTAAGAAGAATAATTAGCAAAACTGCAAATATAAAAGATATAATATTTATAGCTTAAAGAAAATCAAAGATTAATATTAAATCTAATAGTAATAATAAATTATTATTGAAAAGCTTGAAAAAAAAGATTAATAATATTTTCAAAAAATATAATATAAATATAGCCAGAAAAAAGCTAAGAAACTAGCTTAATAGGCAATATAAAATATTCTAAAAGAATAAGATTTATTATGAGAGATAATCTCTCTATATAATTCAGAAAGCTAATATAATATATTTAATATTCGAAGTAAAAATTAATAGAAAATAATATAATATATTATTAGATAATAGCATATAAGGAAATTTTATATTTTTATAAATCATTAATAAAAATAAAATCTTATAATATTAGAAAAAAAGATCTATATATTCAGAATTATAAATAGAATAAATATTAATTATAGCTAAAATATTATTAATATAGAGACTAATTATCTACTAATTATAATCTGCAGCAAAATGATTTCTATTATATTAGATATTATAGAAATAATATAATACGAATTGATATTAGAGATATTATAGCTTAAGAAATATAATTCTCGAATCGATTATTCTATTAGCCAGATCTTTTAGAATAATATTATTATTTACGAAAAAGATATAATTAAAAGCGAAAAATCAGATTTAATTACTAAGAAATACTTAAGAAAAAAAGCTTTATATAAACCTATAAATATCTCTAAATCAGCAAAGCTAATAGCTTATAAAAAAGGATTTAGCAATAATAAACCTATAAAGATAATATTAAAATATTAGCAGATTAATATAATAATAAAAATATAGATTTATAAACTATAAGGAAATATTATAGCTTTAAATAAAAAAAATATAAAAGCAGAGCAGATTATAATATAATCTCTAATCGATAGAAATAGCAAATAATAAATGAATAAAAAATGCTTAATAATATTTTTTATTCCTTCAGATAGCAGAAATAGAGAAAAATAGATTAATACTAATATTTGCTAAAATATTATAAGAATATTACGAATTTACGAAACTATTCCAAGATAAATTGGATATAAGATTTCCAGAATATAGCCTATATAATTATAAAATATTATTAAAAGAAGGAATTTAACTATAATTCTTCCCTATTTATAAGCTTGATAAAGCAAAACTAAAAGCATTCAGAGAATATTTTAACGAAAATCTTAAAAAAGATTATATTAAACCTTTATAATTACTAGCAGAATATCTAATTCTATTTATATGTAAGAAAAATAGCAAATTCAGGCTTTGCATAGATTATAGATAATTTAATAATATCATTATCAAAAATTAATGTCTTTTATTGCTTTTTAAAGAAATCAGAGATCGATTCCAAAATATGCAATAGTTTATAGTATTAGATCTTAGAGAAATATATGCATATATTTATATTAAAGAAGAAAAAAATGGAAAATAATATTCAGAATTTACTATAGATATTATGAATATTTGATTATGCTTTTCAGATTAATTAATATATTATCATTTTTCCAGGAAATAATTAACTATATCCTCTGCAAATTCTTTAATATTATATATATTATTTATTCTAAAACCTTTGAAAAATATAAATAATATATATGCCAGATATTTCAGATATTTTAGAATATATATCTATTAATAAAATTAACTAAAAGCTATTTTCATATTTAAAAAATTAATTATTTCGGATATATAATCGAATTAAAATATATTAGAATATAGAAAAATAAGATATAAGCAATTAAAAATTAGCCTATATTAAAGAATATTAAGGATATTAGAGCATTCTTTGGATATATTAATTTTTACTAATAATTTATTAGCAAATATAGCGAAATTGCTAAATCCTTTATAAATCTTATAAAAAAAGATCTATTATTCTAATAAAATCAGAAAGAAAATCAGATTTTTAAGATAATCAGAGAACTTATTATTGAAGATCTAGTCTTAAAAAAAGCAAACCCCTATAGGAAATTCGAATTCTATATAAACCTATCAGATTATATATTTAGTGCAGAACTTAATTAATGCGATAATTAAAAATAATTAAAAATAATTGCTAATTTCTCAAAATAATTTAATAAACCAGAATTATAATATAAAATACTAGATAAAGAATTTATAGCAATAATAGAAATATTCAAAAAATAGAAATATTATTTTATAAGCGCTAAATATATAATTAAAATATTTTCGGATTATAAAAATCTCATTATATTTATAATAATAAAGAATTTTAATTAATAGTAAATAAAATAAGCAGAATATTTATCTTGATTCGATTTCAAGATTATCTATATCTAAAGCAAAGAAAATGCTAAAGCAGATATTTTTAATAGAAGAATAAATTATTAGAATAAAATTGAGAAAGAAATCTAAAATATCTTCGCAATAAATAAAGAAGGAAATTTTATTAATATATATAAAAAACTAAATCTTATTATAAAAATTAGCCTTTAAAGGAAATTATTAGAGCAAATAATATTAGCAGAATAAAATAAATATATTAAAAATATATATAGCATATTAATAATAAATATTAAGAAATTAAAGCAATTTATAAAAGGATAAAAAGATATTAGAATCTGCTAAATCTTAGAAAAAGAATTGAAAATATATTATAAATATATAATAATTACAAAAAGAATAAAACAAAATAATATAAACTCTATAGATTATTATAATCTCTATTAATATTTATAGCTATATAATAATTTATCAGCTTAGATTTTATTATTAAGCTATTTTTCTTATAAAATTTTTTAATTAAAATGCAATATAATAATATTTTAGTCATAATTTGCAGATTAAGCAAATATTTTTATTTCTTATCTTATAGAGAAAATAATACTGCAGAAAATCTTATATATATATTTCTTAGAATAATTATCGCTAATTATAATATATTAAAAGAAATAATTTCTGATAAAAATAAATTATTTATATCAAACTTTTGGAAATTAATAATAAAATAATTCGGAATAAATTATAAGCTATTAATAGCTTTCTATCTGCAAATAGATAAAGAAATTATTATTCTATATATATTATAAATATAATCTAATAGCTTATTATAAAATTTTATTAAAAGCAAATATAAAAGCAGCAAATAAAAAGATTAAGAAAATTAAGAAAATCTAGGAAAAATTCCAATTAGATTTATAATTTATTGGAAAATAAATAATATATTTTGCAAATATTAGAAGAATTAAAAAACTAATTCTATAAAGAGGAGATAAAATTTATTTTTTTTGCAAAAATATCAAAATTATATAACTAAATAGCAAATTGGATGATAAAAAATTAGAACCTTTTAAAATCCTATAATAAATCTTACTAATAAATTATAAATTTGCATTATTTTATAGAATAAGAATATATCTAATCTTCTATATTTTATTATTCGAATCTGTAATATAGAAAATATTTATAGATAATATTATCGAAATTGAAGAAAATAAATCAGAATATAAAATAGAATAAATATTCAAATAAAGAGAAATAGAAGATATCAGAAAATATCTTATCAAATAGAAAAGCTATCTAGCTAGCGAAAATATATAAAAACCCCTAGAAAACTTTGAAAATATATAATAAGCAATCGCGGAATTTATCCAGAATACTAGAACTCAGAACTCGCCCCGGCCTGGAATAACTACCTTAGGCACCAGAAAAACTATTACCCCCGATAGTATTTTCATTTCTTAAAAAAAAAAACCCCCCAAAAGCCAGAACTCAAAAACCAGAAGACCCAGAACCCTTAGCACCACCTATATTATCCAAAAAAGAATAATCTAATAAACTATTAAAAGATTAGAAAGGTTTATCAAAAATAATTCAGAAAAATGCTCAGGAAAAAGCCTTATAGAAATGCAAGCCTATTGCTTTCTCGCTAATTTCTCCGCTTCTATATAATCCAGCTCCTCGATTATATCCAGACTATAGCAAATAGCATATATTATCTTTTCAGTCTATAGCTTGCGCTATCTCTTTAATTAATGCATTTTGGCAATAATATGCTCTAATTCTTCCTCTATATTATTAAAGATAGCTTTAGCAGCAGAATATTAAGCTATAATCTTTTTCTATCTGCATGTTGGAGGACAGCAGGCTATTCATATATCAAGGGAAATAATTTATAATAATATATGGGCTGGTTTAAA
>JACWST010000462.1:0-10610 GCA_014850475.1 Cryphonectria naterciae | reverse complement strand
TCCTGTGCCGGGTCGCGGCGGTCTGGGGGCGCATTACAACACAAATACTCCTCCGCGTATGCGCTGAATGGTGCGGGAGGATCGCCCCCCAGGGGTTTTTTTTTTTTTTTTGTGCTACTTTTCAATAAACTCCAACTTCAAAATTCATAGAGTAGAAGAAGAGAAAAAGCCGTCTTCACACGAGATCTCAATTTTCATTTGTTTTTCTGCTTCGAAACGCATGCATCATCTCTCTAATCTCGACTAATTTGATTGAAAAGTTGCGAAGAAAAGAATTGTGGGGGATAACACTTGACATATCTGGATGTACCGACAATCACAGGGTGCATGTTGTACCATGCATGTACTTTGTACCTCGGATCTACCACCTCAGGATCAACAAGTCTCAGCAGATCTTGTTCTGGTGCTGTACCGTCACCCACGCAAACAGATGACTTCAACTGATTGATGTGGCATGCTGCACCTGCCAAACAATTTGACACTTCATTCAGAGGGGCCAGATCAGGCCCCCAAGTCAAGTTGGCAGCCGTACCTTGTATCGGGCCGGTACATTTCCGTCATTTATTCATAGGGGCTACGAAGCATTGGGGGCCTTTCTCTACCCTAGCCCTGCGCCTTTTTTTTCTTCTTTCTTTTCTTTGATTTCTTGGGGCAGGACCAACGCCGGGAGCTTAAAGTACTCCGTACGTGAGAGGCAAGCTGCAGCTGCCAATGTAACTGCACATGCAAGTGCAGCTGCAAGTGCGAATGAGACTGCAAGAGCCACGTCCCCCCCATCTTTCCAATCCAAATCTCGATCCTTAGTCATGTCAGCGCGTCTCTCGCAACTGCCATACGACCTCACTTCATCATCCCTCCTTCCTCCATCGTCCACTGCGCTTCCCCTCTCCCTCCAACAACCCAACCCTTCAACATCCGTTCTCATCGCCGTCGCCAGCTCATCACCCTGGTCCATCAAGTTCTCATCTCGTTGATCTTTGGTTGATTGATTCCGAGCGCCCCTGAGTATTGACACATCATCCACAACCAACCGGACCCCTCCCCGCCGCGGCTGTCGATATCATGGCGGCCATCTTTCCTTGGGACGGTCGCGACCAGCAAGAACAGGCTGAGGCTCGTTACAATGCACCACTGCGATCGCACAATCGCCAGCTTGAGGACGAGAACATGCGCCTCAAGCGACTACTGCGCGAGCACGGGATTCCATGGAGCGATGCCGTCGCCTCACATCCTGGCTTTCAATCTTCTGCCGTCGTCTCGGGCCGCCGCCGGAGCTCGCGTCTCTCAGCCCTTGATCACACCTCCCTCAGGCTACCCCATCTGCCCGTCGAGGTCATCCTCCGCATCATGCAGTTCGCGCTCCTGGCCAGGGAACCCATCATCGATCCCCTCTGCAAGCTGACTATGGACCATCTCACCGCCGCAGAGCTCAGGCGGGCCCCGCAGACCGCCATCGGTTTCCTCGCCACGTGCAAGAGCTACCACTTCGAGGGCACGCGCATCTTCTGGTCCAAAAACACTTTTACCTTCACCAGTCCCGAAGCTCTGCGGCGATTTGCCGACCTGCAGCCCCAGTTCCGCAACGACATTCGGCACATCAACCTGCGTATCGTTGCGCACTACTACGATGATGAGAAGCGTACCCACCGCATCGCCGCAGATTACCACCCTGACCTCAACAAGTCGCAGAGTCTCAAAGTTGCTTATCGGCCTCGCGATCCAGCGAGCATGTCCAGGACGGGCTTCGTAAGTTCCGTCACCATATATGTAGTCGCAGGTGAGCAATCACTAACAATCTCAACACAGCGCTCTTACGCCTGGACGCAGACGGTAGACTTTCTGGATGCCCTGCGCCCTCCGTTCGACCCAGATTGGAACAAGCACAACGGCTCTGGCGTCCGACCACGACTGCTCCCAGGACTGTTGTCTATGCGGATGGACTTCGTCAACTTCCCCGACTACTTCCTGCCCCTGCCAGATACTTCTCTTCACGAGCTGGCAGCCCATGACCTAGGCTCGATCCTCGATGAGCTGATGGTCACTGGTCTGCCATGCTGCGAGGTCGGCGCAAAGGCGGGTGGTGATCTGCAGGGGATGGTCAAGGACGACGGTCTCTTCCTGTGTCATGCACCCAGCTACGTTCAGCAGAGACGATACCTGAAGCCATTGCGTGGTTACGCTGGCCTGTCTAGGGTGGTCCGGTCGTGGCGAAAGCTGGACAAGCGGATGCCTAAGAACCGTCCTGATCTGCACCCTGTCGTGCCCGAGGAGCCAGGCCATCCTGTGTCCAACTGGAAGAAGCGAAAGACTCTGTGGAAACGCGTGCCCGTCAATCGAGACTCGGAGGAGAGGGAGTGGGTCGAGTTCGACCGAAACACTGGAGAGTCTGTCTCGGATCTCTACTACGATAGCGACGAAGAGGTCTGCCCTAACTGTGGTGTGGTGCACGGAATGACTGATATAGATTCCGACGACTCCTCATTTTAAGTTGTTGCGTCTACAGGTTGAGCCTTCAGCCTTGGATGACGATGACAACAGTTCCATGCCCCCTTTTTTATGTTTTAGCTTTTTTTTTTTTTTTTTTTAGGGAGCATGTATTTTTCTAGAACGGGAAAACAGAAAGGAGGTCTCTTACTTCATTATCAGCTTCAGGGCGTAGGGGTCAATAGTCGTTTGGCGTCGAGTGCATTTCTCAGGCGGGCGGGATAGCCTTGAAGTTTTACCGAATTAGCACGCCTGGCTCCATGAAATAGGGCGAACATGACGAATACACACTTGCTGGCAGACTTGAAGAATGTTTACAATGTCGGGTACTGGGCAGAAATGAATGGTCCGACGTGGAACATCGAAGCTTGTTGCCACCCACGGCTACGCTCACTCCGTCTGACCATCACGGCGCTCAACAACACCTGATGCACTAGCCACTGCTACACTCCGCTCATTCGATCACTCATGACTTTGCAACATCAAGGTGGTGCTCAGCCCGGTCTCTAGCAATTCCCTGCTATTCTATCATGCTGAGATTCCTGGCCGACCTCTGAACATTATCCAGCCGCAGAGGACAATCATCAGCCAGGGCTCTCTGCACATGTATACATCACCTAGCACTTGAGCTCCATGTGGAAAGTCATGTATTATGATGCAGTCCGAGAATATGAGCGCAAGAAAAGAAAAAAGGGAAAAAAAATTGAACCACATGTGGAGGTCGTCTGCAATTCTGGCAGAAAACCCGTTTGTGCACCCAAAACTCATCCCAGAACATGGGTCTACGAGGTCAAATCCCAGAGATAGAAGGAGTGCATACCCACCAAGAAAACCCAGCCGCTGTGGACTGTTCCCCTTTTCCCCATGTGCTTTTTTGTCAAGTACCATCCATAATTGCCAAAAGAAACCCAGTCACGAGAGTTCTCTGAAAATGAGAAATTCAACGCGGAGAACCGGGGCCCATGGAGACGTATTTCGTGCACCATGCTTATGGCCCACGGCTTGAGCTCAATGGCCGGACGCATATTCCCGGAGTTTGCCGTAAAGAAAGGGGAAAAGAGAAGGAAAGAAGGGAAGGAAAAGGGGAAAGGAAACAACCAAAGATGCGGTAGACCAGCGTAGTGCGTCCTTCAATGCTGATTTAAAGCTTCAAGATGGCAGACCCTCTGCAAGAGAAGGTGAGCCGAAGAGAAGCATCAAAGTGGCCTCGTAGTGGTGGCCACTGTATCAGGTAGTGTAACCAAACCGAAATTCTGTGCTCTCTTCCATATCAGCACTCGTCACCTTCTCAAAGTATCCGCGCTCATGCAGATATGCCACTGTTTCCGTCACCGCCACGGTCCTCATCACCGTCTTGGCTGCCATCAACATCACTCAGGACGTGGCCATCAGGTGGAACCACGCCGTCGCCGTCGCCGTCGCCGTTCTCGTCCTCGTGTTCAGCTTCACCAATGTGTTCAACACCGGGAATCGGCACCGTCGGCGCCTCGCGATTATCGTAGTCCGCTTCGACGCGGGGGACGCCATCGTAGGTTTCTCGTGCCGCTCCGAGAAGAGTAGTAATGTCCGCAAACCCTAGCTTGTGGTCAACCTTCTCACCAAGGGCCTCCTCTGTCGCTTTCTTCTTCTGCTGCTGCAGCTCGTAGAGCCGCGTGTCGATCGTGTTCTTGGTCAGGATGCGCACGAAATGCGTTCGCTTCTTCTGGCCTATACGGTGGACACGACCAAAGGCCTGGCACTCCATGAAGTCGTTCCACCATAGGTCCATAATGATGACCCGGTTGGCGACGGTTAGGTTCAACGCCTGTCCGCCACATCCTAAGCTCACAACCTGGGAATTGCGTAGAGGTCAGACTTACCGCAAACAATGATATAGAGATCTGATTCTTTTCATCATCCAAGACTTACCATGACCTTGACTTCAGGTCTCTCGGTGAAGGTTCGAACCGTTTTATCTTTGTCATCTTGGCTCAGACGGCCCCAAAAGTATAGCCACTCGATGCCCCTCTGCTGCAGCATCCGACCAAGAAGCAGCATTACAGGCAGGCACCGCGAGAAGACTGGAAAGTGCACCGGTTAGTCAGACTCCATTGGCTATTGATTATCCCTTGAGTGTTCAACGTACTGATGATACAGTCGTCAGGTGCTTCTGCTTGCCATTCATCCACAATGCGCATAGTTATCGCCGTCTTGGAGCTTGTAGGGATAGGCTCCTCGAAGTGGGAATCCACGTAGTCGATGAATTTGCTGTGCTTGTATTTCGGCTGCCGCCCGTTGAAATCGTCACCGATACCTCTCGGCGGAGGCTCCTGTTTGCCTTTGCCTTTCCTGCCACCCTTTTTCGTAAGAGACGGCCTGTGAACGGTGCTGCCTGTGGATGTCTGAGACACTGTATCAAAGCCCTGGAACTCGTATATGTCGAAGGGCTTGAGAGTCCGGATGCGGTTCAGGCATCTTGGGCATTTGGCCTGGTCGAAGCCTTGTCGTCGTGCTGCCTCCTGGATGCCCGCGGCACAGTCCTTGCACAGGACGTGTCCACACTACCGGTCTTCTCATTAGCATTGTAGAAGCCGACAAGGATGTTGTCGCTGGTGGCTCACTTACATCACTCATGACTGCATCTTCAGGGAGCTGCAGACACGCCCAGCAGATAACTTGCTCAATATCCTTCTCAGCAGCGAGCTGGTCCAAGGCACCAGCAATTCGGAACGTCTGGCTGTTGCTGTCATCGGAGCTGAGGACCTTGTCTTGACCTTCATTTTGCGCTGTGGCTTGCACATTCTTTAGCACCACGCGGCCAATCTGGCTCATGATCGGTGTCTTGCCTCCTCGCTCGGCTAGTTCATTCATGCAGTGCTTAATGTCCTCAAGTTTCGTGTATCTCCTCATGAGTTTCTCTCCGTTGAAGATGTGAGAAGTGAGCATACGCAGAAAGTTTAGAAAGGCAAGATACTTGAGATAATTGTCCAGGCATTCTCCGTTGGCGAGCTCCTTATTGAGATCATCACGGAACATGTCCTCGGCACGCCTGTAAAAGATTTCCTCTTCCTCTGACTGTTTGACCCAGATATCCTGAGGCTCAAATGGTTTGGGAATGTTGAGCAGAGGTCGGCCCATGAAGTGATCCTTCACCGAGCGGCGGATGAGGATGTGTTTGACCAGCGCATTGAGCTTATGGTAGCCAGTTTCTGGTTCGTATTTTTCCAAATGTTTCGTGGAAATGTTTAAAATCGGTAGCCATGGAGAAGCCTATGAACTCGAGATAGGGATAAATCTCATCAAGGTGGTTCTGCACAGGCGTGCCGGTGACCGCCCAGCGATTTTTGTGAGCCGAGAGACACCGGCAGGCCTTCGAAACTCTCGACAGCCGATTTTTGATTCTATGAGCTTCGTCGAGAATGATTCTATGAAATTGTATTCGGTATAGGTCTCCCAGAGAGTTGTTGTATTCTTCGTCGAAGTCTTTGCCGGAGTAGCCCTTCCTTGCGAAGTCATCGATATCCTTGTCTGAAGGGAATGCTGCTGAGACCTCCTCATAGCTCGTGAGGATGATGTCGGAATTACGATAGATTTGCAGAGGAACATCCTTGACTGCTCTCTGGCGGTAGACGATGGCCGCCAAATTTGTGAACTTCTCAATCTCGGCGCCCCATTGTCGGATGACACTTGCCGGAGCCACAATGAGCGTTGAGCCTTTGCCCTCAGCTTTTGCCTCAGGAGTTGGAGGGTTGCTCAGGATGACGCAGATCAGCTGGAGTGTCTTTCCGAGTCCCATTTCATCGGCCAGGATACCTCCCCAGGGGCCAGCTGGAGAGAACTCTCGGGCGAGCATCCAGCTGATTCCGACGACCTGATGGTCGTATAGAACGGCGTTCTTCAGGCCTAGAATTTCCCAACCGCCATCTTTGGCCTTGCAGTTGCCGTGACCAAAAGACTGGGTCGCCTGTGTCAAGATCGCCTTGTCTTGTCGGAGCCCTCCGCGTTGTGGTGCCGGAACTTTCGCAATGAAGCTCTGCAGCTGCTTCTCAAGCCCAGCCTTGGTCGTGTCGACGACTGCACCTGGTATAAGACCGTCGCCCTGGAGTGCCCGGGCCTTGAGAGGGTCGGTATCGCGCAAGATCTTCAGAAAGTCGACTTTGGGGGTGTCTTCATTTCTTTTCTGTTTTTTGGGGTTTCGCTGATCTGCGTTCACTCCTGCTTCGGCCTTTCTTTTCTCGTATCCACTCAGTTTTAAGAGCAACTTGGACGAGCCCTTATCCTCGGTCTGGTAATGGTGTGCCCACCACTCGGCTGCAGTCCGGAGACGTGGGCGCCTCGCTCGCTGCTTTTGGGGCTGTGTGACGGACTCGTCCTTACCTGTCACCTGGGCCTCATTTGTATTGGACGTGGTATTCTTGTCAAGATTAACGCCCCTTTGGTAGCCACCGATCTGCAGTTGCGCTTCTAAGTCAAGGATGTCGCCTTTCAGCTTCTCCATGCGGAATTCATCATATGCTGTCAAGCTCTGGGCTCTTGCGTGTTCCTTCAATCCGTTGAGGTCCTTCTGTGCCGCAAGAAGTTGATGAACAGGTTCTGTTTGCGTGTCTTTAGCCTGTCCCCCGACTGGCTGCTCAGGCTCTTTCCTTTTGTCCTGAATATTCTGCGTCTTGCTCTTCTGCCTGCGTGTAGGCCCCCTGTGTTCACCATCGGGGTTGTGAGAACCAGATCGGGAGTCTGGGTGATAATCGCTATCAGTTGCGTCATTCTCCTCGAATCCTCCAAAATAGGATCTGGTGCCGTTGTTGTGAGCAGACAGCGAGGGAACAAACTCCTTGGGCTTGTTTGAGACCCAGGCATCGTCGCCATCTTCGTCATCCTCCCGCTTGACGACAGGTGCAGAGCCGGTGATCGTGAAGCCAGGCGATTGTAGATCGAAGTCTACCTCACCGAATTGGTGAGGTGCGGATTTCCTCCTCAATTCTTCGATGATGACAGGGTCGTCTATCTCCACAATATCATCGTCGCTTTCGGCATCAACAATGTGAGACCCCATCCCTTGGTGCTCACAGGTCTCTGCTATTGGTTGGTCCATAGAGTGATCGCCATCTATATCGCCATCCTCTTCAGAAACAGACTCAGTGCCTTCGTGCTCCTGGGGCATGAACATGCTCAAGGAGGAAGCGGGAGATGGGGGCATGCCAAGTTGGCTGGCTGGCTCCTCATGGCCTGCCTCCTCGGCCGACATTTCTTGCATTGGCTGTTCGGTAGCGTTCTGATAGTTGGGATGATCGTCATCTAGGGGGGATGGTAAAGCTGACAGATCTTGAGAGCCCTGCTCTGGACCAGCATCAGCTACTTGCAAGTGATTACTTCCTCGAAGCGTCTCTTCGGCGCCGGTGGATACTTGGTAACCGTCATCGGCGGGAGGAGCCCTTTCTCTGGGCTCTGTAGATGCCATGTTGTGTGAAGCTGAAGGCGTGGGGAGATGCCAGAGAGAATGCTGATTGAGCGATGGTCGAGATCAGCTGAGGAGCAAACAGGAAAGTAGGAAGGCAATGAGTTGTTGAGATGAGAAAGAGGCTATAAGTTGTGGGCGTGGAAGGAAAGTGCGAGACGGTGAATAGGAGAGGGGGGAGGGGAGACAGTAGAGCTGTTGGGTAGGTGCTGAGGAATCAGATGCAGGTCTAAAGGGGAAGGGGGAAAATGATGAGGTAGAAGTGAGCAGTTTCAAGAGCTGAGCGTTTGGTGTACCTTCTGGCGTTGAGAAGGCCGAGGAGAAATGGTTTGGATAGGAGCACTCTAGATAGCAGCGTGATGCTCTTTGGAAAGCCAGCTATAGGACAAGAAACTCTTCAAAGGATCTTTGAATGGCCGGGCCTTGTTGTGTCATTGCACAGTTAAATGCTAAGTGAAGTTGTAGCCATCACCTAAAAGATGCAAGGGAGGAGATGAAAGATTGTTTGAGGTGAGAAGGAGGTGGTTGAACCTGGGCAGGAAATGGTTGAGAATGAGGGATCAGAGATGATTACTGCTTTCACTTGAGATGGACGCAAAAAGCAGCTCAAAGCTGAAGAACTGTCTTGATTTTCTTTTTTTTCTGTCTCCTCTGGTTTCCATTTCCTGTCCGAGAGAGTAGTGGCCACTGCTCAACACCAACTCACCTGCCATCGTGAGAGGCATCAACGATATAGATGCCCTCTGAAGTGCCAGGTCGAGCAGCCTGTCGCATAGATTTCTACAATCAAGAAGCACTGGAGGAGCAGGGAGAGGGAGCCATCGAGAAAGTCATCCAGCAAGTAAACAATGATATTGTCGACCGATTCACGCTAGAACTTGAAGACCCCCCCCCCCCCAAGGCAGCCCGGCCTCAAATGGTCTAGCGGGGCTTACAGGTTGGTGGGCCTGCTGGGTGTGGGAATTGGACTGATCAGGAGGGTTCCTTTTGACGTTGACTCGATATGATCGAGTAACAAGGTGAACCGTTTGCGGGGGACATGCTGAGATAAGGTCCGGTATCTTAGCGCAATCTTCCCGAGTGTACCAAGCGTATCTAGCAAGGATCGTTTACAGGGGCATTCGTGGGTCTGAACACACAAGTTAGGTGATTCTTTGACGACTCCTCATCCTTCTCGACGAGACCGAGTCTGAGCCTGGTTGTCTCCCTCCCCCTCTCTCTTTTGCTTCTTCTTCCCTGGTGCGACTGCTTTCAGTCTTTTGAGATCTGGGGGTGCTCAATGGCTACATCTTCTCAACTTCCAAGACACCCTGTGGTGAAATGGTAGACATTTGGTTTGAAAATAAATAAAAATAAACAATCACAGGGAGAAGGGAAGGGAAAAAGGTTTTGCAACTCTATCAAGTGTCTGGCAATCGCCTAGCGGAGGGTGCCGGGCCTGTCTTAGAGGCCGGGCCTGTGTTGATCTTTCCCGACTTCTGGATAAGCACAGCTTTGCACAGCAGCCTTGCTTGCGAGTCGTCTATCAACCAGGCGTGGCACGGCTCATGCAGTAGGTTCTCTAGTGCCAGGAGATATCATCATCATCCGCCAGGGGTCAAGTGGCTGGCTATGTTCTGCGCGCCGTCGCGTGGGGGAAGCTTGGAGAGCTATCTCTTCCCCCCCCAAACTCCCCTCCTTCTCTCTTATTTTTCCCTCTCCTGACAATGGGGTTCCGCTATCGCACCACCACATTTTCATTCTTCTCATTCTTCTTCTTCTTCTTCCTTCTCCCCTTGGTGCCAAGATATAATCTTCGGTTGTGTGTATATATATAGTTGAGACCATCTCCTCCTTCTGCTCCTGGAAATTTCCCTCTCCCTTCTCGAGCCTTACCATCTGCACCCGTCAACATCATCTGCAATTATGAAATAGAAAGTTCGTCTTTCACTACACACTTTCTCTCTTCTTGGTTAACCCACGTCCCGACTCTCTGGAACTATTACTCGATCAAAACCACCCTCTCATGCACCCATTACGTTTCATCCCGCTCTAGCTTTAAACCAATATTCTCATCCTCCCACCACACAATGGATGCCGACAGGGGCCTTCGGCTCAGGCGCTGGGCTGACAGGCTCGCTGTCGACCACGAGCCTGGCCTGACCACGTCCCAGCTCATGCTCACCAACCATGACCTCAAGCCCGTCGAGCACGAGAGGCGCCAGTGGAAATCATGGAACTTTGTCGGCTTCTGGATCGCCGACAGTTTCAACATCAACACCTGGATGATCTCCTCGTCCATGGTCGCTGCGGGCCTGTCGTGGTGGCAGTCCTGGCTCTGCGTCTGGATCGGCTATGCCATTGCAGCCTGCTTCATCTGCTCCACCGGCCGCATAGGCGCCACTTACCACATCGGCTTTCCTGTCGTGAACAGGGCCTCCTTTGGCATCTGGGGTAGCCTGTGGCCCGTCTTCAACAGGGCTGCCATGGCTTGTATCTGGTATGGCGTCCAGAGTTACATCGGAGGCGAGTGCGTCTACCTGATGATCCGAGCCATATGGAAAAGTTGGGTACGTTCACATTACCAGACTCTTCCCCCCCCCCCCCCCCCCCCCCCCCCCCCCCCCCCCACCCCCCCCCCCCTCCCCCCCCCCCCCCCCCCCCCCACCCCCCCCCCCCCCCCCCCCCCCCCCCCCCCCCCCCCCCCCCCCCC
>JACWST010000461.1:0-10955 GCA_014850475.1 Cryphonectria naterciae | reverse complement strand
TCTCTCTCTCTCTCTCTCTCTCTCTCTCTCTCTCTCTCTCTCTCTCTCTCTCTCTCTCTCTCTCTCTTGCGATGTGCCCAGGCCATCTCCAGTCCAGGCACAGAACTCAGCTTCGAAACAACCTACAGTAACCTGGAACCAACCTCGCAGAGATTCCTCTCGTGGCTGGTGCCTTGCACGAGCTTGCACGCAGGAAACGTAGGACGATCGAAGAGCTTCGCAGCTGTGATCACCTAGGACAGGCCTGCAGATCGAGGGCCTTGCCACACACGGTGGACCGGACCTGACAGACGTGAGAGGGGTACGTATCAACAGATGCTCGTGGCTCCTCCTGAGGGACTTGTGGAGGATGTCAATTCTTCCTGCTGACCAGCTCTCAGACAGAAGTGCTACGGTCCGTGCCAAAAAGCGCTACAGAAACATGGCCGACGACAACGAGTCGGTCGGGTCCAACACCATCGGACCGGACGACCACCGCTTTGAGGATCACATCATCGAGCACGGCATCTATCCTCCCGACTTCGATTTCACCGGCCGCACCTCTGCACCACAGCCAGACTGCGAGAACCACGTGAAGCCTGTGCTGCAACATATGCGGGATGACGTCCCCGTGTGCCCACGTACCAAGGCGGCCTTTGAACACTTCTGGAACAAAGTATTGTCCAACCTCAGCGATGCCCAGGTGGTTGACTTCATCATGCCCCTGGTCGAGGGCCCCGTCATAGACACCCGGGGTGGAGGCAGGTACCTTACCAACCTCGAGCCTCTTACTGATGGCTCCATCGAGCCCGCCCAGCCAGACATCTATATCGGCGCCCCCCGCCTCTCGCTCGACCAGCGGGTTCGTGCCCAGCTCGACGGGCTCATCATACCCACCAATGACGCCGAGGACCCCATCCTCCCCAACTTTTTTACCCAGATCATGGGCCACCGGGGATCTGAGGCGGTGGCCGCCCGCCAGGCCTGCTACCACGGCACACTGGCCGCCCGAGGCTACCAGCGCCTTCAGGCCTGGATCGACGGGGACCTCAGGGGCACCATCGAGGGCACGCACGTCATCAGCTGCACCCTTTACCTCGGCACCCTCAGTATCTATACCTCCTTCGCCATCGAGCCCACCGGGGACCACGCTGGTCCCTGCTACGCAACCAGACTTGTTCGGTCCTATGACTTGAGTACATCCGCCTCGGAGTTTGAGCAAGGCGTCGTTGCGTACCGGAACGTAAGAGACTGGGCCAAGCGCCGCCGTGATGAGATCATCACCGTTGCCAACGCCAAGGCCGCTCGCCTGTACGGCGGCAATGAGTTCTCGGAAGAACGCCCCCTGAGCCCTAGAGCCGGAGCCGGAGCCGGAGCCAGAACCAGAGCCAGAGCCGGAGCTGGAGCCAGAGCAACACCTCAGGCTGTTGGGCGGCGGCAGCGGCAGCGGCAGCAGCAGCAGAAGCAGAAGCAGAAGCAGAAGCAGCAGCAGCAGCAGCAGCAGCCAAGCCAAGCCAGCTCTAGCAGGTCGTCCGCCCAAGAGAGCGATGCGACATTCCTCAATGGGTCCGACACCGTCAGACAGAGTGTTGAGCCTCTGCTACCCAGAACCCTGCGGAGACGCCAGCCACCACGTTCTGCCAAAAGCGCTGTCAATTCTCCGGAGAAGACCACCAAGCGCTACAAAGTCATGTAAGAGGTGGAGAGGTCATCATCACAGCTATGGATGGGGACAAGTGCCCGGTAAGTCTTTCCTATTCAAGATACATTTACCAGAGCAGCGTTGAGATATGAGAGGAACAGATGAGGAACTGACTGAAGCCTACATCTAGAACATGTTCCCGTCTGCTGCTACTGCTACTGCTACTGCTGCTCCTGCTCCTTCTTCTTCTTCTTCGATCCCATACCAAACAAGAGACCAACCCATGAGACCAACAACAGGGATTGTCACACTTATACTGGGAACAAAATACCAAACTGATGAGAAAAAGAAAGAGAGTGGCAGTGACAGAGAGTGAGAGATCCTTGCACACACCACACACTTTTTTATCCTTCTTCCTTTCTATTCTTTCCTTTTGCAACGCTATCATGCGTGAAGCTAATGTGGGCGAAATGATCATGCAGCAGGAATGTAATGTCGGCGGTGAATGAATGTTGTCATTGGTGAAAGAGATAGTCTTGTCATGGTGTTTTCGGTCTGATCTTCTTGTGCTACCTATTCCCCTCTCTTTAAGCAGTGGTGATTGCACAGGCAATGTTCATGTTCTTATGGTCTCAGAGTACACGATTGGGCCAATTGATGATTTCCTGTTTCCCCCCCACCCTCTCCCCATTGTGGGATACACTTCATAGTGGGAATAAAGTCTTTCATACAAACAAACACACACTGTCCACCTCTGGCCCAGCGCTATTGCCACTTTTTGATGTCATGTTCATGTCCAGGTCGGTCGTAGTGGCCGCAGTGGACACTAGCAGTGGATCACAGGGCAGCGGATACCGGACCACTAGCCACTGTTCCTGCTAACAACAGTATGGTAGGAGACCCCCCTAAAGCTTATGTTACAGCAGGCCAAATGACCCCGCTAAGGGCCCAACAACCCCCCCCCTTCCCTGGTCCTTTGTCTCTAGGCGGCACCACCTATCTGCTGGGATGCAAGGCAGCTGCCCCTCAGCATGTGATCTCCCACCTTGCCTCCTGAGGGGCGGCTCCTGCATCATTGGACTCATCTTGCAACTTTAACCTTGAGCTTTGGACAACCTCCCCTCCCCCCCCCTTTTCCTCCCAAGTCATCATCCATCATCACCATCCTCCTCATCCAACATCTACTTGTTTCCTTCCTCTGCTAGCACCAGCTTGGGAAAGGGAAAGAAGAAGAAAAAAAAAGATCTCTCATCAACCTAAGAAAAAGAAAAAAGAGGCCATTTATCAGAGTAGTATTACTAAATCGCTTTGGCCCAGTATGAATCTCCTTTACTCGACCGTCAACACGCTCAGGGACAAGTACACACCCGTCACGACCACCTCGACCTTCCGAAAGACGGGCCAGATCACCCCTGAGGAGTTCCTCGCTGCCGGTGACTACCTGGTCTTCAAGTTCCCGACCTGGTCCTGGGCCGACGCCGACCAGGCCTCGCGGCGCGTCAGTTACCTGCCTGCTGGCAAGCAGTTCCTGGTGACCCGCAACGTGCCCTGCCACCGCCGCCTCGATGCCGATTTTGCGGGCGACGCAGGTCGCGAGGAGACCCTGGTCCGCGACGGCGAGGACTTTGGGGGTGGTGTTGCGGGAGGCGACGAGGAGGGCTGGCTGCAGACCGGTGGCCCGTCGGGCAGCCAGCAGGCCAGGCCGCGCGAGATACACACCGTTGACGATGCAGGCAACGTCGGCGACGGCGAGGCTGTGGAGGACGATGATGATGACATCCCAGACATGGAGGACGAGGATGATGACGAGGCCATTATCCCCGACGCGCAGCGTGATGCTGCCAACAGGTATGTGTTTTCTGGTTGAGTGGTCGCTTGGTTGCTTGTTTGTTTGGTGGTATGCTAATCTCTCTCTCTCTCTCTCTCTCTCTTTATATAGTGGCCGACGGACGTACACGCTTTACATCATGTACTCGCCCTACTATCGGACACCCCGGCTCTACTTGTCCGGCTACGCACCCGACGGTCAACCCCTGCAGCCACAGCTGATGATGGAGGACATTGTTGGCGACTATAAGGATAAGACCGTGACGCTGGAGGATTTCCCCTTCTTCGCCAACAACATCAAGATGGCCTCGGTGCACCCCTGCAAGCACGCACCCGTCATGAAGACACTGCTGGACCGGGCTGACGCCGCCCTCAAGCTCCGTCGCGAGAAGCTCAAGGCCGGCCAGAGTGTCGGCACGGACCGAGGCATGGAGGGTCTCGTCGACGATATCAATAAGCTTGACATCTCCTCGGCCGGGCTTGCAGCAGACAAGGGCAGCGGGGACGAGTGGGAGGAGGTCAGCCACGACGTCGACGACAACGAGGTTGCTATCCGGGTGGATCAGTATCTGGTGGTGTTCCTCAAGGTACGCATGCACACACTGACCCTGCCCCGCCAGCATCCAATATATTGGTGTTTGAAATGGACAACTTTTTTGTATGGCTGACGACTTGTCTTTTTTCTTTCCTTTTTTCTTCAAAACAGTTTATCGCGAGCGTGACCCCAGGTATCGAGCACGACTTCACCATGGGCGTTTAAGCAATTTCACAATGATGACGACGATGATGATGTCCCTTTCTTCTTCTTCTTCTTCTTCTTCTTCTTTCTCTTCTTCTTTCTCTTTCTCTCTTTCTCTCTTGGAATTACGTGACGGCGTTTTCGAGATGTGGGAATCTGGGAGTACCTGATGATCACCTGAATAATCCCCCCCTCCTTTTTGTTCTTTTCTTTTTCTTCTTCCTTTCTTGTTTTCTCTTTCTCTTTTGCTTTTTCCTCGGGGAACCATCCTCTCCCTTCCGGTTATAAAGGCGGGGGAGGGCGAGGGGCTGGGGAGAACGGGATTTGGGCGGGTTTGACACCGTAAGGTTGTATCTCTTGAGTAACGCGGGTGTGTATGCAATGATTACCAGACAGACCTATCTCACACGCAGAAACAGGGCAACGGCCAGCACCCAAGAAATTGTAACCAACTTACATTTCCAACTCCCTTTTGAGGTACTATACATTGCACTAAAGAGGGGTGTTCATGGCAACTCTCGAGTGAGCTCAGCGGTCGCCCTTCTCTCTGCCTGGACTGCAGCTGGACCGGAGCTCGTCTAGCTCATCTTTGTTGGCAGATCGACAGGCAGCAAAGACTTCCCGTCCGCCTCCCTGGCTTCGCCTTCCCGGTCTCCTCTACGAATGTGACGGTGTGCCTTTTTTAGAATCAGGCTCCGAGCAAGCAAACATCTTAAGACACTTGGGCACTCGGGAGTGGCTCCCCTCTCCCCCCGGTGTGGCGTATGTGGGCGAGGGTTAGTTTTGTCCACACGTTTAGCTCACCCCAAGCGTCATGTTGCTTCTCATCGAGCAACTACAGCGTTCTAGGCCTCGTGGATGACGACAATACGCGTCCTATTACTACGACTTGGCAAAGAAAAAGAAACATGCGGCATTTCTCTCGCTGCCTCTCCTCCTCCCTGCACGTTGGGCATCCATTCTGTGCAACCGGCGATATGCACGCTCTCATCCAACCAAGCACCTGCAAAAACAACAACCCCGCGCTAGGACCTAGGTCACGAGAGGAGGCTTGAGAGCCTGTACCACCACACGACTTTTAGCGGGCGGCTGGTGGTCTGAGTATTTGCGGGACAATGTCTCATCACGCATTGATTGCCCCAGTACTAACCCACCACTCGGAGGGAGGGCGGCGAGGACGGCCTGGGCCGTGGGCCAGTCCTTCCCGTGGTGGATCGTGCAGATGCAAACCCTGTTGCAGCTGAAGTCTAGTTCATGCTGCTCTCTTGCCGTGTTGCCGCTGCGGAGGCTAGAGGAAATTTTGGTGGTGACTAGGCCTCCTCTCCCTTATACGAACTCAGCGTGCCAAGGGGGGAAGAGAGGTCGACAGCTAGGCGTGGCCCATCTGTATATCAACTCGAAGGTGCCCCCTTTCACATCCATCCTCGTCTCTCCCTCTTCCTCTCTTTCTCTTCTTCATCCTCCCTTTGGATTCTTCACGATTCTTCTCGTCTTGGAAGCCGGCCGTTCTCGTACACGCACGCACACAGAAGCCCCCCCCCCCCAAAACTTTCTCTGTTCCTTTTACTGTCTTCCCTCTTCCCCCTCGTCTTGACTGGTCAAACGAAGAGGAGGGGCAAGCAGCAAACGGTCAAGGTAAGTATGTTCGATATGGCGATACTTGCGCTCGCCTACCTCAAGGCTCCAACCATGGCTAACCACCGCTACGCAGATACATACACAGGCCACCGCTGTGACAGGGCAAAAAGCAGACCAGACCATCAGCCATCAGGGCTATTCCTCCAACAAGGTCCACACAATGGCCAGCCCTCAGGTATCTGTGCCAGCTCCGTCTACTGATCCTCCCAACGTCCCAGAGGACGACAGTCGTCGTCCCCTTGTCAACGATCCTGATGAGGACGACGAAATTGAGGACGACGAAATTGAGGATGACTCCGACTTTGACTTCATGGACGACAACATTGCCGACAACGCTGCCAACAACACTGCCAGCCACGGTGCCAGCCACGGTGCCAGCAGCGCTGCCAACAGCACTAGCAACAACGCTGCCAACAGCACTGGCAACAACACTGCGAACCACGCTGCCAACCATGGTGTCAACCACACTGCTAATCATGGTGTCAACCACGCGGCCAACCACGGTGCCAACCACGGTGTCAATCACGCTGCTAATCATGGTGTCAACCACGGTGCCAACCACGGTGTCAATCACGCTGCTAATCATGGTGTCAACCACGGTGCCAACCATGGTGTCAACCACGGTGCCAACCATGGTGTCAACCACACTGCTAATCATGGTGTCAACCACGGTGCCAACCACGGTGTCAACCACGCTGCTAATCATGGTGTCAACCACGGTGCCAACCACGGTGTCAACCACGCGGCCAACCACGCTGCTAATCATGGTGTCAACCATGCGGCCAACCACGCTGCTAATCATGGTGCCAACCATGGTGTCAACCATGCTGCCAATCCCTTTGCCAACCCCGGTGTCAACCCCGGTGCCAGCAATGTCCTTAACCCCGCCTATGTTCCCTTTGTGCAGCACGTTGAAGTGCGTGCCATCAACCATCCCATCAACCATCCCATCAACCATCCCATCAACCATCCTATCAACCATCCTGTCAACCATCCTGTCAACCATCCTGTCAACCATCCTGTCAACCATCCTGTCAACCATCCTGTCAACCATCCTATCAACCATCCTGTCAACCATCCTCTCAACCATCCCATTAACCCGGCCAACCCTCCGGTCAACTACCATCCCAACCCTCCGGCCAACCTTCCGGTTAACCCCCCGGCCCACAACCCAGCCGAGGGCCCAGAGCTTCCGTGCGACCTTGGCTACCGCAGGATCAACCTGGCCAGCAACCAGGTCGTGCTAAAGTCGCAGCGGCACCCGGTGCCCGACTGGGTGGACCAGGTTCTCAGGGTTGTTGACGGCAGACGCGCGTCCCCAGGCCCGTCGCTCATGGACATCGACGGTCATGGCGAGCTGGAGGCGCTGGAGAATGGGGCCTCCAGGGAGCGGGTCGCCGCGTTCTTTGAGGCGAACCTCTTCCCGAGGACGGGACCAAACTCAACGGTGATGAAAGCCCTCCGGACGGAGATGTTTGGCCACACCGTGCCCAACACACACGCGTACGTCAGCATCGCGAACCCGGTCCCTGACGCCCTCTTTGGGTACGGGGACACGGCCTTCTCCGCCCGCGAGCAGAGACAGCTCGTGCGGATGGGGCCGTGGGCGGGGGCGGCGACCCTGGACCAGATGCTGTTTCCCTTCCTGGCCTTTGACTTTGCCAGCACCTGGGACAATGACGGCATCTGGGCGGCCACCAATGAGTGCATGGGTGCGGCGGCCAGCTCCGTGAACGTGGCTGACCGTCTGGAGCGGTTCAAGCGGCAGCGCGGCATCGGGGGTCCTCAGCTTCCTGGCCCCGTCTTCAGCGCGGCGGTCAGCGGCTCCGAGGCGCGTCTGTACGTGACGTGGCGGGAGAACGGCAAGTATATCACGCACAAGGTGGACAGCTTCCTGGTGCAAAAAATTGGAGATTTCCGCCTCTTCCGCACGTACATCCTCAACATCATCGATTGGGGCCGCAACAACCGCATCTGGGCGTTCAAGAGCGCCCTGGGCGCCATCGCTGACTACTATGAGGGTCCCGTCGGGCATCCCATCATCCCGGGGCCCCGGGCCCAGCACCAGGTCCTGGCCGCGGACGGCAGGCCACTGACCGCTCGGCGTACTGGTTGGAACGGCCTGGAGTAGGCATGAGTCTTGACTACAAGCGTGTGTGTGTGTGTGCGTGTGTCTTGACGATGACGATGATGGTGATGATGGCGGACTATGAACACTCGACGTGCTTATTAGAGTGAAATCAAGATTAGCACAGGCCTTGACTGCAGAGGATGATGGCTAATAATGATGACGATGAAGATGATTAGGAGATCATGGGAATGAATTGATGATGGTATGGGAATGGGAATGGGAATGGGTCTTGGGACCTTCTTTTATGGTACACGAGGTGCTGGATCGGTCATTACTACTTACAGGGGATCTTGATGGGTCACACAGGCATTGCTGGGATATCCTCTTCTCTACAGTACACACGAGGTGCTACTGGGTCGGGGTTCATCACAGGGCATTTTCACGAGGCACAGGATGATTGGGACGTTCTTTACTTCTTCCAGTACACGTTGTGGTACTTGGATCGGTGCTTTTATGACTGATGGGTTTGGTGGTCGATGGAACAATCTTCACCGCAGATGAGGTTTACGGGGTCTTTTTACTTCTTAGTCAATCATTACAACTTAGGTAGTACCAATGCCAACAGGCTTTTTTTTTTTCTTTTTCTTCCATATAAGAAATACACTATTCCCGCCCCCTCCAATAGATATATAAAATCTATCAGGGTTTGTAGGTCACATGAAGACTTGATGATCCTTGAGATCTTGAGCGTAGATGTCTCCAATGTACGAAGACCAAACACTGTCGAACATGCGTATGAGACAGGCAAAGGCCAGGATGGGCGAGGAACTGTACACAGTCTCCCTTCTGGACTTGAGTCGATAGGTAAGGGAATAAGTACATAAACAAATGAGGTCATTCGCAAGTGTGTCGGAGACTTAAAAGATGAGGGGAGAGAAGGAGACGTCTGGCGGCAAAGGTCCCCGGATTGCCTCCCCTCCCCTCCTCCCCTTTGTCGCCGACAGTGATTGAATAACTTATCTGCTGATACTTTTCATGAAACAATACACGACGGATATCTCTGGAATAAATGAGGTTCCCAGAGGAGTCGGTGGTGGACGGGGAACATTTCGACGAACTCTGCGCCAGGGAAGTTCTCAATCAATCCCATGGAAAATCTCCCGAGCACTCCGTAAGAGTATGCCTCTTTACTTACATGGAGGCTCTCCTCAAATTACAGGCGAGAAATCACTTGGAAGACGTAGAAATTCCCCATCAAGAGCATGGACCATGACGGGGGTAGATTCGAAGGATCTCACATCACTGTCAGGGGGCTGCGCGGGACAAGTTCCAGGCGTAGCAACTGCCCAGCAGACATGGAAATTCCGTCCCGGAGATATTTACAACATGTCCGGAGGTCTACAGGCATATCTAATACTTGCTGAGTGACCATGGGCCAAGTGCTACCTTGCATGGCCAAAACCCATTGTGCAGAACGCCAACCACGCCTTCACGGCAGTCCCGGTGACTTACCGGTGACAGCGTGTTCTGTGTAGACTTGATTGCATGCACACGGAACACATGCGCGCTTACCTACGCAAATTCCTGGGAAGCTAGAGAGACGGGGGGGGCATTCTACTTGTTCTACATGACTTTGCGCAAGCTGAACTTCCCGCCTCTTGGTCCGCCTCCCCCCCTTTTTGGTCCGAGAAGTCCCTAAGTCGATGCCACGTACATGCTCCGTCCTTAATTAAGCCTCCGCAAAGTTTGAGGGAGTGTTGGGGGAAGATTTGAACGTGTCGTGTAGAGTGCCCCCCAAGACAAAATCACCGCGATGCACAACCACGCGTCCGGAGGTCACCAGAATTGATGCACAAGGGTGTGTAGAGGCGCCCGGATATATGGCACGTTTACTTTGCATGATTGGGGAAATGTTTCCTAAAAGAGTCCCGTGAAGAAGATGGGTTGGGTCTCTGTATACATTATAGGGGTGGGGGAACCTCCGGAGTGGCTGGAAACGATGCCCGGGAGGGTACCCGGGGGAAGAAGGCATCGTGAAGTTTACAACGGGAAGGTTCCAGTGAAGTCCGTAGACTGAAAACAAAAACGAAATTTGAATTTTCCAAAATGCATGATTGTACAGGCAAATGGGCTCGGACAACTTCCATCATGTACCCATGTGTCCGCAACGCGTCCCCCTTCCCCCCTGAAGACTCCCCAGCAACTGCTGCTGTCTACCAGACACAACGGACATAAATTGAAGCACGTCCTGGACTTTCCATGCATCCAAGGGACTCTGAGAATGATTACCCGCGTTACTATATATGAAAAGGTTGGTGTGTTTGTGTGAAACAGCCCCGACTCTTGTACGCCCCGGTGTTGAACCTACAAGATGAAGAGGCGCAGACCGCATGTTACGGTGATGTCTGGGACATCTCGGTATCATTCTTTCCCCTCTAAACACACCAGAGAAGTGGAAAATGACCTTTTGCTTTCCTACATCCGAAGTTGTGGAAAATTCCCCCGGAGAACACCGTGAGAACGCCCAGAGGTAAGAGACTGGGCCCTTTGGTTGACCGGGGAGGGGGAAAAGGCGTCGGGGGACGGCGATAGACCAGTGCAGTTTTGAGTGCACACACCCATTTTTGCATAAAAAGATAACTGTTTCAACCATGCTATTGTACATTTCTTTCTGCCAACTTTTCAGGGTGATCAGAGTATTTCTGAAGCTTTTCGGAGCAGAATCCTGGAGGGAGTGGGCAGTGGTGGTCTGGTGTTGTGGGTATAGCAGAGGTTGGCCCCTGAAGCATGACCTGAGGGCGGCCATGAGGGCTCCCTGTAGGTACTGATTCACTGTGTATTCAGGGCCCTGATGTGCTGTGCTACGCCCCTGAGACTCTTATTTTGGAGGGGTAAGCAGTGCAACAGCAGCAAAGGTTGGCACAGAGGGAGATTGGGGGGGGGGGGGGGGGCGAATTTGGGGCCCCCGACCAGAAAATTTTAGAACCCCTAACCCGCGCACCACCCCCCACACCCCCCACAGACCCCTTCCGTTGCCCTACCACCACAAGCCCGCCCAC
>JACWST010000460.1:0-11231 GCA_014850475.1 Cryphonectria naterciae | reverse complement strand
TTTTTTTTGGTTGGTTGTGTTCAACCCAGCAGCAGCCAGCCCTGTGGCGAGAGTCTATGTAGATGAACCAATTCTTCTATTTCTCTCAAATGGGGTTGGAGCTCTTTTGGTCGTATGCATGCACGTATGGCATGGATTGCGTAGCAGATCGGCACCTGCATGCAGAGAGAGAGAGAGGAGAGAGAGAGGGACCTTGCATTTCTTATCGAATTTCCACTCCCCCCTCAGCTCAACAAATTCCGAAACACAATGGGAGTACTCTGTTAGGAAACTCTCTTCGAAAGGCACTCACTCACTTAGGTCTTGTACTCTTTGTATTCTTGGTCCTATGTAACCCCATCCTGTCATGGTGCGAGTTCACCTTCCGTAGCCACATAGACAAGTATGTCATGACCTTCTTTCCTGTTGTTGGATGATGGAATACAAGCTTGTGACGAAAGAAAGAGAACACCACACCCCCCTCCCCTGACGTGGCGTGTGGTGGCGTGGAACAAAAACAATTTAGGTTGAGACTACAGCAGCGCTTTCTCCCTCTTCCTCTCGGGAGCCTTTCCCACCTAGGCTCAGCCTGGAAACAGTCCACTGTCCACTATCAGCATCTCATCTCTCCTGCTCTGCTCACCTCGAGTGTGTTGAGTAAGTAAGTAGGGAAACAGGGGATATTTCTTTCTGTGTATGTCTGCAAAGGATTCTCTTCTTTTCCTGTTTGTACATTTGTACCAAAGTACTCCTGAGTGGAGCAGCCACACGCACTGTTGTTGAAGGCGCCTCCGAACAAATGCACCTGCACTGGGAAACAAGAGGGAGGGGAAGGGGAGGAGGCTAAGGCAATCCACATGCAATCCCTCTTGTTTCCTAAGCCTTGTCCTCTAGAAGCACCCCCCCCCCCCTCCAGTAGCCAAGCCTTGTATCCAGTTAACATTGGGCAGTACAGAAGGCAGCAGCAGCACCAGCAGCACCAGCAGCACCAGCAGCACCAGCAGCACCAGCAAACACTAGTATCCATGCATCAGCCAACCCACCCATCCATCTCATCCATCCATCCATCCATCGTCCCTACCACCTACCGCCGCCAACTTGGCGCCGCCCCCCCCCCCTCCCCCGGAAACTAAAGATGACCGACCACCACCACCTGCTACTGCTGCACTTGACAACTAACTTACGGCTGCTCTTGAATCCAGATTCCCGTTTCGCCCCCTTGGAACGTCGTGAGGTCTACTACTACTCTTTTTCCCACACCATCTTCCCTCCTCTCAACAATCCTACCCTGAAGTGAGGCCATCAAACCTTGTCTTTGTAACCCCTCGCTTGGTCTGCAGCTGCGACGATCGCAGTATTCCGTTTCGTTCAATTTATCTTTTTTTGTTCTGTCTTCCTTTCCCTCTTTCGAGCGAACAAGCGAGCGAGCCAACAAATTCCAAAAAAGTCACAACGGACATTGCACATGCCGTTCCCCCCTACCACCTGCTTGCTCACTAGTCCCCGCAGCCGCAACTGAGACCAGTGACGGAATCCCCCAGCACGCACCCAAGCCAAGAAGAAGCAGCCGCCCGCCGAACATCCTCAACCTCCTCCTCCTCTTCCTCCTGCTTTCCTGCTGGCCAGAAGTTCAACACCTCTCTCTCTCTCTCTCTCTATCTATCCACCTCTCTACCTCTACCTGGGCAAAGCACAGCCCTAATCCCTGACGAACCGGCCTTGGTGGCCCAGGGCGTAAGAGGTGGGACGATACCGGCTGGGACTCGTATACCACCACTATCGAGAGCGAGCGTGGACGAGGTTCATCGATCCCCTGAAACCTACCACGGCCGATTTTATGCCAGGTTGATTGGGATCGCTCGGCATCCCCAAGGAGGAAGAAGGGCCCATCTGCCTGCCTGCCTACCTGCCTATCTGTCTGTCTGCCTGTCAGTTGATCTGGTTCGCAGCGCGCTCGTTTTTTCCGTTTCCTCTTCTTCTTCTTTTTCAGCAACAACCCGAACAACAACAGCAGCAGCAGCAGCAGCAGCATCATCATCATCATCATCATCACCAGGAAACTTTGGGATCTGTTCAGTTGCTTCTAGGCGCCTCTCATGACGTGACACACACACACACACACACACACACGCACACACACGGTCATGAGATGAATGGTTCAGCAGTGACGATGGCCGCCCCGGCCGTCCACCGCTCCCAATCCTCGCCCGACCTCTTCCTAGACGCACCCTCGCTGACAAAACCCTCGCTGGACACCAGCGCCCCGATCGACCTCAGCCGTCTGGCCAACAGCCCCCAGAAGATCAAGAAGAAGAAAAAGGAGGAGGAGGAGAAAAAAAAGAAGAAGAAGAAGAACAACAGAGAAGAGCAGGACGGCGCCGACGAGGACAAGGAGAAGCCGCCGCCGTCTAGGAGCGCACTGGAACCACAGCCCACCACCGCAGTGCCCAACTTTGACTTCGGCGCAGGCATCGAGACGAACCTCCCCATCGAGACGGAGCTGGCCAAGGTCGAGGTCGCGGTCACACCCGCCCCAGAGCCGGCGAGCACGAGGCCGAAGCTTCCCCCCGAGCCTATGGCCCTGCCCGAGGCCCCCGCCAACAAGCGCCGGTCCAGGTCGATCGTGGGCCGCCCCAAATCATGGCTGGCAGGCAAGTCCGCCTCTGCCTCGTCTTCAGAGCCGTCGTCGGAACAGAAGGACAACAAGGCCGCCGCCGCCGCCGCCGCCGCTGCTGCCTCCCAGAAGAAGGACAAGAAGGGGTTGGTGGTGGCGCCAGGAGACGACAACGGCGAGAGGGACACTGCTGCCGCAAGGAATGAAGACGCACCTCCGTCGCGCAAACGCCTGACCGCCAGGGACCGCTCATCCTCCTTTCGGTCTTCCTCGTTTGCCGAGTTTGCCAAGAAGTCATGGATCTCGTCCTCCCGATCGCCATCCCCTACAAGAGACAGGGAGCGGAGAGGAGGAGGTGGCGGTGGTGGAGGAGAAGTCATGATGGCGAGTAGCGGTGGGGAGAACAAAAAGAAGGGCGCCGCCGAGGGGGGGGATGTTGTCCCCCCGGTCAAGGACCCCTCTCGCCTGTCACCACACAAGCTCACCAGGAGGAGGGCCACCTCGACCACCCCCGGCGAGAGCGACAAGGACAAGGCTAAGGCCGAGCTGGCTGAGACCCCCAGCGGCACCAGCAGGGCGCTCAACCGGGCCAGTGGGTACTTTGGCAAGATCAAGCAGCAGAAGCCACCCCGCGTGCCGCCGCTGCCAGCAAGGGCCGCCCACGCCACCCTCGTCGTGCCACCACTTCCAGGGTCGTCATCCACAAAGGGCGAGGCCGTCTCCCCAGCGGCAGCAGCAACAGCAGCAGCAGCTGCTGCTGCTGAGGGGGCCGTCAACCCCCGCCTCTCCTCGCAGACCAACCTCTCAGCCACGTCAGATGCGGGCAGCGGCGGTACCGGCAGCACCGCCATCACAGAGCCGTCGCAGAACGCCGCCGAGAACATGTCCTCGCAGCCAAAATCCCAGCCGCTTCAGCGCGACCCCCTCTGGGCTACCTTCAGGAGGCTCGACTCCGAGTACGCCATCTTCCTCACCAAGGCCACCACCGCCCAGAGGATCCTCATCGCCAGAAACACCCTGATCCCTTTCCTGCGGAACCACGGCGGCCAGGGCGGTGCGCTGTCTCCCGAGGACGTCGACCGCCGCGCCACGATCTTACACAAGTGGTGGAACGGGCTGCTCGGGCTCCTCGAGGGGGTGGGCTCCAGGAACGGCGACCCTGGCGGTCCTGCCAAGACCTTCACAGCGATCCATGCCAACAACACCGCCACGGCTCTCGCCCCTGTGTCGGGGGTGGACCGCCCCGGCCTCCTCGAGCTCATTACCTACATCATGATGCGGCCAGAGTGGAGGATGTGCACGCCCTGCTTCCGCCCGCTGAAGGACAGGCCGCCGGCGGCACAGCCCGTCGCCGCCGCTCATGGCCGCGCCCAGGCCAGGGAGTCCACAGATTGCATAGTCGAGTCCGCCGAGCACAACGTGAGGACCATGTTTGTCAACAACCTCCTGACCCAGATGGCCATCGTGGTCGACAGGATGTCTGGCAGACATGCGCCCTCCTCCCTGGTCACCTTCTGCGGCAAGGCTTGCGCCTACGCCTTCTTCTTCGTCCCTGGCATCGCCGAGGTTCTGGCCAGGCTCTGGGGCCTCACCCCCGACCTGCTGCGGCGCGTGGCAGACGAGTTCGGGCTCCCCAGGAGGAGCAAGGCCGGGAGCGAGGACGTTGTGTCCCTGTTCCCGCCCAACCTGCAGAAGCTGGGCTGGACGTCGGTCAAGACCATGATCGACAACCTGCGCCTGACGACCAAGCTGTCCCTCGTCGCCGCCAACATCCAGTGGCACGGCCCTTGGATCTCGAGGTGGCGCGGCGGGGACTCGGACCTCTTCTTCATCTTCTGCAAATACTACTACATTCTTGCCGACGACTTCATGCCCACGGACCTGCCGCTGTCCGACAAGGCCAGGGCGCCGGGCTTTGCTCTGATCCACGCCCAGCTCCTGAGCGTGCTCGACACCACCATCCACCACCGCCAGGCTGCCTTTGAGAACATGATGGCCCCGACCATCCTGGACCCGGCCAACGGCGCGGACGCCATGGCGGCAGCTCTGGCCCAGCTGCCCCCGAGCAACCTGCTGCGGGGCATGGACGAGAACCGGCTCATCGTCCTCCTCAAGGACATGCTGGCAGAGAACGCGGTCGGCGGCCTGACAGCCGGTGCCAGGGAGACGTTCGCCATCGGGTTCATGTCGATCCTGAAGGCGGCCACCAAGAAGACCCCCGTCTTTAGGCAGGCCCCGGTCCTCATGCTGATGGACTTCTTCCACGAGGTGCTCCTGGCGTTCGACGCCTATGCTGGCTACACCGACCCCGAGTGCAAGGCGCGGCAGCTGCAGCTGCGGGACCACGTCGACTGGCCCTTCTGGCTCGAGGTCTGCCACAAGATCCTGTTCGAGTCCAACAGCACCATGTCGGAGATCCGCGTCCTGTCGTTCATCTTCTCGGCCTGGGACATCCTCACCTCCGACGCCGCCCGGAAGGAGAAGCTCTGCATCGGCTGGCTGCTCTCGGAGGAGGTCTTTGACAAGTTCTTCAACAACTACACGCCCATGGTCCGAGCCTACTTTATGCGCCTGCTGTGCTGGAGGGTCTGTCGGGACCAGGGCAGCCCTAATGAGCTGGACATGTGAGTGTTACTGTTTTTTTTCTTTCCTTTTTTCTTCCTTACTGTTTCTCTCCCCCCCCCCCCCTTCCCACACCTATATATATATTTATTTGTTTGCTGATCTTTGTGTGTGTGTGTGTGTGTGTGTGAAATTGACAGGAAAATATTCAACACCGTTGCCGACCGGCTCAAGCAGGCATGGTCGCACTACCTCTGGCTCAAGCAGGCAGCCGACGCAGCGGGCAAGCTGCCTCCTTCTACAGCACCTTGTCATCCCCAGCCAGGCAAGAGGTTTATGATCGTCCGCATCGAAGTGCCCCCTCCCCAGACTGGCCTCCTACAAACAGGTTTCGACATCATGAACAGCGCGGTAGGCGGCCACGAGATCAGCCTTGCCGAACCGGGTCAGAGCGAGAGCAGCAGTAGCGATCCGCCCACAGCACAGGCGGACCCGACGAACAAGAAGAGGTGGTCGATCCTAGGGAGGATGCTGAGCTTCACCTCATCCACCGGGCCCGGCGCCCCCGCGGCTGCAGAGGCTGCCAAACGGAATAACAACACCCCGAGCAGCAACGATCTGGAGGCGGTACGGCGGGAGACGGCTGCTGAGCGGTCTAAACCTCCACCGCCGCCGCCGCCCAAGGGCTCCTCCAGCTCGGGAGAGTCAGATGCCTCGTCGACCGGTTCCGCCCCGGTCTACGACACGGCCCAGTTCGTATTCAAATTCACCCTCGGCGCCCTCCCTTGGAACCCGAGCCTGGACATGATCAATGCCGCGTCTACCATGCTGTCCACGCTCCCTCGAGAGCGACCTCTGTCGAGACCGCGCCTCCCGGCCCCTGCGCAGGCAAGGGTCAGCGCGCGTGCGGCCTCGGCAGGCTCGCGGGAGGACAGCCCTCCCCCTCCGTCGCCAGGGATGCCTCCTCCCGAGAGAATGTACTCTGGCACCTCGCAGGGAGGTCTGATCAGCGGCGCACGCAACGCCACATCTCTCGAGGACGAGGAAGCAGCCGAGGCCGGCCACGCGGCGCCCAAGAGCGGCGAGTTTTCTGGATTCAACTTCAATCTGCCCGAGATCCAGCGCGTAACGAGCATCGAGACGGTTGATATCCCCGTCAAGAGCCTGGCGCCGGATAACGACTCGGTAGCCTCTTCCTCCAAGGGCAGCAGCAGCGGGCGCTTGGAAGTCCCTCGTGGCCGGACCGAAGCCGAGCGTCAGGTCGTCCAGCCCATCCAGCCGGTGGGCATCTTCAAGGACCGGGCTACGTACTCGGGCCGCGCTCTGGCGGAATGGAGCATCGTCGTGCACGAGTGCAACTCCTTTATCGACCGGCGCCGCGACGAGGGCGTCTGCGGGCTCAAGGAGGTCGAGGTCCCCAGCCTTGGCGTCGAGAATCTGCGCAGGATGGGCTAGAGGCCTACCGCGCGAACTACTCCTCTCGCCCTGCCGAGGCAGAGGTTATCCGCTGACGACCACCTCTTACACGGTGACGTGCGGCAAGGCGGCATCTCGAGTGTGATTGGGTGGATCGTGCCCTTTGTGAAGAACGAAGAAGACGACCGCAAGCCACTTCATCGATGGGTTGCCGGCGCACCCTCACCAACATGCGAGCCTCTTCATGAGGAGGCGGCCACGGACGAATGATCCGAGACCGGGGGAGGAAGAAGAAGAAGAAAAGGAGCACGAGATGGTCAAAAAGTGTGTGTGTATGTGTGTGTGTGTGTGTGAGAGAGAGAGAGAGAGAGAGAGAGAGCGAGAGCTGGCATTTCCCGCGAAGTACAGTCTTTGTTTTCTCCACTTTCCATTCTGTTGGCGACACGATGACTTCCCTCGACCATCGAGACCGCATTGTGATTCCTCCCCCCCCCCCCTTTCAACCCCCTTTCACTCTCTTACTTTTGCGCTTTCTTTTTCTTTCTTTGCATGTACACGTTTGCATCTCCAACGGTCCTTTCTGCACAGTCGGACAGGATCGCATTGGTTTCCATGATACCATGCTGCCGAATACGTTTTTCCCTGCATTGTTCGGCGTTCATGAGGCTTTTTTTCTTCTTTTTTTTTTTCCCCTGCCTTTTTTCCTTTCCTAATTGGGATCGTGGACATGGAGGCATAGGGTATATTTTCTCTCTCTTTTTTAGAAGGGCAGGCAGTCAATCGACTTTGGGCTTTTTTTCTCGGCAATGCAATGCACAACGCAAACATTGAGCATCAGACTGGTCTTTTTCTTTCTGCTTTCTTTTTCTTGATCCCGCTGAGATCTTTTTCCGCAAGGGCAGGACTTTATTTTTCCTCTTAGATTGTTATTATGGGTGGGAAATGTCTATTGTACAGATAGGAAGAAAGAGGGAGGTAGGAAGGCTTTTTTTGTTTTTTTGTTTAGCATCTTTGGGGGAAGGGGGGGGGGGGGCGCGGATATTCCTGGCTCTCCTCCGTCTTTACGGGCCTCTCTCTTTCTCTCTCGTGCTAGAAAATTTCCTGCCATGAATGCGAGATTCACCCGAGTGGTTTTTAAACATCTAGCTCCGGGTTTGATGTGTTTGCTGTTTGTTCTCTTGGTCGTGGGACCTTCCGAGGGCTGGCTAGACCCTACTGCGGCTCTGTGACAATATGGTGGTGATGTCGTGGTAGCTGGAAGGAAGATAGATGGACAAGAAACTTGTTCTTCTTGTTCTTCTGACATCAACGACGAGGCTTGAGTGGAGTTTCAAGTGTGGAAGTACAAAGAGGCAACACAACACGGTGCACCCGCCCTGCCCGCCCAAACCTGTACGGGATGGATACATGTTGCGCAACGTGGGAAAGTACCGAGATGTGCAAAAGCGCCATGATGTTCTTCCAATAGTGTGAGCCCTCTCTCCCCCGCCCCCCTTTTTATCTAGTGAATTCGGTAATACACAAGCGTGAGTAATGGGAGATGTATTATATAAAGGTGGCAATAATTGATGACCTCTTGCCTTCCCCCCCTCCCCCTCTTTTCCGAAGGTTAGATACTTAGATAGTAAAAAAAGGGTTGGGGTGGGTGGTTGACCTTGTGTCACTTGGTTAGAGGGCTGGATGGATGCAGGATTTTCCCTTTGGGACAGATTGTTTAGAAAGAGAGAGAGAGAGAGAGAGAGAGAGAGAGAGAGGGCTGAATGGATGAATGGACAAATAAACGAGCGAGCCTTTCTATTCATAGACTTTTGGGGCGCATGGTTTGGTCTGCTGGCTGGTAAGTATCTGGGACCTGAGGCTGCCCTAGCACCCCTCCTTTTCTTTTCGCCCCCCTTGCCCCTCTTCTTCTTCTCTCTTTCAAGGTTTTTTCTTTTTCTTTTCTCTTTCAGCCAGTGACTGGCGGAAGAGAATGGTATTGTGTGTTGGTGGGTGGCTTGATGTCTCAGAACACAGCCCCTCGGGGTCCCGGGGGAAAGACAGAGAGACACAGACAGACAGACAGACAGACAGACAGACAGCAGGTTGACAGGAGGGGGACAAGGACGAGTGGACAGCGGATGATGTTGGTGACGGAGGTGGTGGTGGCGGCTGAGACAGACTTAAAAGTTTTTGTCTTTGCTTGTTCAGCCCTGGCCGGGGCAAGCCCAGCTTTACTTTTTTTGCCTGGTTATTTAGTACTATAACTATGTCACAGGGAAGGAGTGGTACATTGGGGGAGGTTTTTTTCTTTTCTTCCCCCATGTGGACGCGGCAAGAGACGGGGCGCCCCGTGCCGGATAGTTTGGCATTCCAGTGAGGGAGGAGAAGAGGGGGAGGGGAGGGGGAAAGGTGGATGGATAGATGAATCTAAAGGTGTATGTGTGTGTATACATTCTTTCAGGGTAGAAACAGGACAGGAAAAATGTCTATTTGTTTTGTGTGTTGTCATATTTCATTTCTTACCGGCGAGGGGAAAGTCCTCAATCAGGCCGTCTCCTCCCAGGAGAAAAGAAGCACACGATCTCGTCGTACCATTCCGAAGCTCTGATGTACTTACTGTGCGTCCGTCTTGGTCACTGGCGGAAGGAACCGTCTCTTGTCGATACATAGGGGCATTTGGGGGGGGGGGGGGCTACTCTCCGGTGCATGCATTCAATATGACTGGCCTCCAATTGCACAGAAGGGGCTTGTCACCTCGATAGTACTACGTATGAGAAAGGGAGAAGTCGCAGGACAGCCCTTTTTCTCTCTTTCTTTCTTTCTTTTGTTTTTTTGTATTTTGTTCTTTGGGCGAGGTAGAAAGGAGAAGCGTCGCTGGGCCAGGAGGGCGGACGGAAGCGATGCACGAGTCAGCCGCCAAACAATGATGTTCATTACAGGAGGAGGGAGACCTTTTCCCAATGGCATATGGTAGTTTTATGCTTGTTTCTCTTTACGTTCTGCCGGTATAGCCCTTGAGAAGATTTGTTGGTCCGAGAGAGAGAAAAGACTGGTAGAGAGAGAGAGAGGAAGAGAGAGAGACCCCCGGCTGATGTTTCAGCCTCGTGAAGATCCAAGTGGCCGTCGTTCGCTCCCGTCTCGAAGGGGTTAGAGGGGGTTTCTTCTGATTGGAAGGGGGAGCTGGCGTCACAGAACACGAGAGAGCCAAGGACTCGTTTCCAGAGATAGGAATAGGGCTTGGGTAAGTTATACGGCAGATGGAGAAGGGTAGGCTAAAAAGGAGAGAGAATGGGAGGAACGGGCGATAGAGAAGGAGAGAATGTGTGAGTGACCATCCCGCGCTCTTTGACGGGCTGCTGTAGCACAAAAACAACATCAACAGCCCTATCGCACTTTATTAGGGGAGGGGAAAGGTGGTTCATCCGGTTTTGACAGACCAGAGGACCTCGGGAGTAGGAGGAGGAGGAGGAGGAGGAGGAGGAGGCGCAACGTGGTTGGCCAGCCCTGGTAGCCGCCCCTTCTTCTCAGCCAACCCCCTCTCTGGCCTCCTCCTCCTCCTTGCTTATGCTCCGACCTGACTGGCTGGAGAGAGTTCCGAGTCGCCGACTCTCGGGCGGGAAGGTGATTGATGACCACCACCACCACCACCACCTGCGACCACCAAACAGACGCCGGAATGTGGAAGAGAAAAGAGAGACATATCGGAGAGAAAGAGGGGCCTCCCTTGGGGATGAGAGGGCGCGTAATGTGATGACGACTTACAGACTTACAGTCGTCCATCTCTAAAATTTGTCTCCCCCTTCCAGCCCGCTTGGCGCGCCGTGGGCTTTAAGATTGGGGGGGAGGGGGGGGCCTAGAACAGGCACGCCCATGTTTGTTCTTCTGTACTATGGTTGATAACAGGTTATTTTCTCTTCTATTTCTTTTCTTTCATGCTATTATTGAGACAAGATAACTTAAAAATTTAAAGCAAATGGCATTTCTCTGCGATAAAAGGGGGGGGGGGAGGGAGGGCTTGGGTGGTTAGAGGAAGGTTCCATTCCGGAGAGGACGATCGCCGGCGCCAGCCAGTTTGGCTTCCTCCTGACGCAGGTCGATATCGCCTCAGGACGTCCTGTTATTCTCTTGATTATTAATTTTTTTGTCTTTGTTTCTCGTTATTAACATTGCATGAAGCGAAAAGAGAAAGAAAATAAACCAAAAAAAAGAAGAGCTATTATTTAGCACGCAATTGTCGCACTCGTGGCGAGCATGTGCACGCATTCATACGGGTTCCGTCTTGGGGCCTCCAGAAGCTGTCGTCAGCCCATGCTCGCAGGGTTGGTGGAGCCGGGCCAGGCGTGCGGAGAAGCGTGTGGGCACTCTGGAAGATAGGCGAGGCCATCGCGGAAATGAGACCGGCGAGGAGACTGGGCGCAGGCCAACGAAAAATCGAAAGAGGGCCACAGAGGGAGGAGTCTGGTGGTGGAAGTAGGTTCCACACACTTGCACGAGGCGGTGAAAGTGGGCGAGAGAAGATGAGATATGTCTTTTGTCACACATACAAACTCAGCTATAGAGACGATAATAGAGGAATATAGAATTGAAGAGAGAGGGAGGGAGAGAGAGAGAGGGGGGGGGGGGAGGGAAAAGGGACGAGGGGTTTGTTCTAACAGACCAACACGGCTCAGATTAACAACAA
>JACWST010000045.1:162834-176768 GCA_014850475.1 Cryphonectria naterciae | reverse complement strand
GCAGGCGGCTAACGACTGGGGTGGGGTATTCATTCGTTTCTCCTTCCTTTCTCCTTTTGGGCGATGGGGTGCGGTGGGTGGTGGGGGGGGGGGGGGGGGGGGGGAGAGAGAGGGCCTGCTTACTCTTGGTGAAGAACTCGGTATTCCGCTTGATCAGCTTGCTCGTCATGGCCGTCGCGGCGAGCTTGCCCAGCGTCTCTCTGTGGTTGGCCTCATCGGTGCTCACAGCAATCTCCTTGATCTTGTTCACCGCCATGGTCGAGGCTTTCCGCAGGCCCTTGATGATGATCTGTGAACTGACGCCCTGCTCCACGTGCTCCTTGACCTCCTTCAGGATCTCGCCCGCCAGCACCACGACCGAGGTCGTGCCGTCGCCCACCTCGGCATCTTGTGATCTTGCAATGTCGACGAGGATCCGCGCCGCCGGGTGGACAATGTCGAGGAGTTTCATGACGGTCGCGCCATCGTTGGTGATTGTCTGCCTGCCGTTCTCGTCCACCATCAACAGGTCGCCGCCATAGGGTCCGAGGGTCGACTTGATCGTGTTCTGGACGGCGAGGCATGCGTTGATGTTGGAGATGATCTGGCCCTTGCCCTGCGAGGTGTCGGTGCCTGTGTTGCGGGGTCGGGTTAGCAAAGAGTGTTGTCCTTCACAAGATGTCTGGGGATAGCTTCAGTGGAGGGGCTCATGGAGGGGCAAACGGACCCTCTTTCAGGACAATAATGGTGGGAGTCTGCCCGCCGAAAGACATCTTGAAAATGTACAAGGGCTTGGGAGGTATGTGTGAAGAGGGAAAAAAGGGAGATGACAGCCCAAGAAAGTAATGTTGGCCTCCGACACTTAAGGAAGGGTTGTCAGTTCTTGGGACGTGGGCGGTGGGCGACGCGTGGGGTTGGTTTAGAGCTCCATCTCCTGTCGAAAAATTGTTGATGCCGCCTAGAAGCTGTTGCATGTACCGATGTACCGGCAGTATTATGTCAGCAGGACAGGTCACAGTCAACACGCCAGCGCTACTAATAGATGTGGGCCACTTCCTCTGTTGCCTGCCCTTTCTGCCTTTTTTTCCCTTCTTCTTCGTCCTTCCATCAACACAATCATTCATCTTTCACGTACTTAAAGTACATACTTTTATTTTGGCTCAAGTAAGCGACGGACTATGTCTTTGTTCCAACACCGACAGAATTGTACGGTGAGGTTGTGTGAGCGTTTTGCAGCCGTTATCACGGCTGCAGATTGGTCCTCACTCCTCCATTTCAACTCCTGTTGGACCTTGAATCTCCTCAATCCGACCTGGGTATTCTACTTACTCTACACAAGCACCCTCGGAGCTGCGTGCTTGAACACATTGTCCGGGTCATACTTCTTCTTCAGCGACACGACCGTCTCGAGATGCCTTCCGTATATCTTCTTCAGGTCGGCATCATCATAGTCGAGCAGGGGAAGATATGCGCTGTCGAGAATGTTGCCCCCATCCTGCTCCTTCAACTCCCTCAGCAGCCCCTGACCCCACGCAGACACCTCGCTCTCGAGCGCCGGATCAGTCGTCATGGAGACGATCTCCACCATTTGATGATCCTCACGAGCCCCAAACACCGAGTCCTCGTTGGGCGGCGGGGCGCGCAGTCCGTGTATCGATATCATGGTGTTGCCGCCCGGCACAGCGGCGCTGTATTTGGCCAGGACGCTCACCGAGGCGGGCGTCCAGGTCTTGAGGTTCAGTGCATAGGACCGCCCGTGTACGCCATAGGCCACCAGCTTCTCGTTGTCCTCGCCGTACTTGGCCACAGTCTTGGCCTCGGTCGAGTTCACGATGCAGTTGCCAAAGGTGGCGATCTTGTCGATGTACCTGCGGCCCTCGGCGTGGTCGTCGTCCACCCAGGTGACGATGGCAGCGAGCACCTTGCCGAGCCCTGGGAAGTCCATGGCGAACAGCTGGACCTTGAGAGGCTTCGGCAGGTCCATGCTCCCGATCCCTTCTGTCAGGGACGTCCAGATGGACTGCATGTTGCTCGACTCGTAGATGAGGGTGCCCACCAGCATCTGTGGGAAGAAGGGGTTCTTGATCAGCCCGAGGTGCCCCGCCGCATAGTCCCCAGAGGGTAGTATCACATCATCATCACTACTAACCTCTTTCAGCGGGTACACCTTGATGGTCAGCTCGACAATGACCCCAAAGATGTAGCCCGCGCCACGGATCCCCTTGAGCAGCTCATCGCTGGCATCTATAAGCTCGCCCTTGGCGCTCACCAGCTTCGCCGCGACGATCTGGTCAACGCCTGGACCGTAGAGGCTCGAGAAAGGGCCGTAACCACCGGCGGTGCTCCACCCAACGTAGCCCACCGATCCGGTAGATCCACTGCATGACGAGAATCAGCTTCAGAAGGCTAGCAGTCTACTTGAACCTCGATGTGGGTTCTAACCAGGCCGCGATCAGGCTGTGTTCTCCCAACGCCTTCAACAGGCCCCCAGCGAGGATGCCACCGCCGACCTTGGCCGTCTTCTTGTCCTCGCTGACGTGAACGTAGGCGATATCGCGCATGTCGATCAAGAGGGCACCGTCGACCAGCGCACGGCCCACGCAGTTGTGCCCGCCGGTCCTAATGTTGAAGTCAATGCCTTTTTCGACGCAGGCCCGCACCAGCGCCTGGACATCCTCGGCAGTCCGGGGCCGGGCGATGGCCGCAGGCTTTGCCGTGCTGATGATGTAAGTCTTCCTCAGGGTCTCATAGTCGGGAGACTCGGGTGTGTGGATCTTGATGCTGGGGTGTTGTTTCTGAATGGCAGAGACCTCTGCTTCGAATGTACCTTGGGCCATCCTGGGAACGGGGGACGTTTCACTGATTGAGTCGTGATGTGGTTTGTGACAAAAACAGACAGGCGATCATGGTGCCAGGAGGCGCAGAGAAAAAGTATTTTATAGCGTTTCATCCTCGCCTCCAACGTGGATTCTGACCTTCTGAAAGTTCCAACGTGCAGTCAAACAACCCTGTTGGCTCGAGACGTGCAGCAGGCCGAGAGCCAATGACTGGGTACCCGCGCAGGGGAGAAGGGGGCCAAATCCGACTGATTACACCAGTAGTGGATGAAAGTTCCGAGGTATCTTCTTTGTACTAACCAGTAATATGTGCCCTCACCGCCTAAATCTTGGTGATGAGATACCTAAATAGCCCTGGGGATCAGGTTATATGCTTAGACTGCTACATGATCGTTCCACAGAATCTACGGTGCCCCCTTTGCCGTCTTTATGTCTTTCAACATCTATTTAGTCTCCTCTGTTCATGTAATTGACAGACATCAGTGACGGTGACAGGCAATTGATGGTGCCAGTGAGCTCCGTACGTGAGCCAGAAAACTTGAATCTTTTATGTAGGCGCTATATGTACCATCTTGGGGAAGGGGGGTGCAGAAATCTGATATACTCCAATTTCAGCTCGACCCGAGGATCTTCTTTTCCATAGTGGATGTGGCAGGATACCCATCCTCAGTCGCATTTTTTTTCTCTCTCGGAACAGTCTACAGATTGTCCTTGCTCGCCGTTTGCTGATTATTAAGTGCCGAAGTGGAGAAAGATAAACCCAGTGCAATAGATCGTCTTTTCTTCCTTTTCCCCCCCATAGTATCATGGTGTGCCTAACTATAAAGATGAGTAAGTGTCCATACCGGGGTCGATGCCTCTCTTGAATGATGGATCTGGGCCGAGATCAAGTCCCACCTCTACCCCTCCATGCCCACCCACCCACACAGAAAAAACACACCTCATGGCTCTGAGCCTCTACCAACGCCTACATGCATCTCAAAGCAGCGCCGTAAGCTTATTCGCCCGTCTCGGCTACACTTCGGAGGCCACTCCACGGTGGTCAAGTAACGCGACGGACCAGGCAGCCCAAAAGCGTAATTTTGCTCACGTATCCCAAGTCAGAAGTGTACAACAGCGAGGGAGGAATGAATACGCTTACCGTTGTAGGTTCACGACTATGAGAAATCATGCCTCACAAATGTCAGCCCTTGCTATCTGCCAGTGGGTCGAGATATCACTACTCATAGGTTTAGACCGCAGCATGAGAGCTCCTGCGTCAGCGCCGGTCGTATTCTAATATAGCTGTTGAGCTGTTGGGCCAGACACACTTCCCTTTCAAGTTGAATATTGCGCTAGATGACATGCCCCGTATCAACTATGATAAGGTGTGTCTGTTGTCGAAAAGTCGCTGCACTGGCAGTTCAAATCTTGATGCCCAGATCCATGAGGATGTAGGACGATGGCCTCATACATGATAAGTTAGTTAATATACAAAATGCTCAGTCGCCTGTATTGTCATCGCACGAGTTGACACCTGGGAAATATGTTATTCTCCCACTTGCCCAGATTACACTGTGCCCTCTTATGTTGCATAACGAATGCAGCATCGAAAGAAACGAGAGAGAAAAACCTGTTCGCCTTACCCCAATGCCGCTGAAGACGTTAACCCCAGCGGCCATGCGGGCCTTTGGGAACTATGCTCACCTCCGGACCAGGCCTGACGTGCGAGCTGCAACAACGTCCTTCCGCTTGGCCTTTGTACACCAGAAACCTCGCCTGGAATTTCCCACTGAAAAGCCTCGTAGTATCAACGACCAAGGAACCATCCAGAGCATCGTCGTCCCTGGAACCCCCTCCAACCCCTATCCAGCTTACAAAACCCCAACCAAAGGCATCCTGTCGAGACTGCCCCCGTCCTGGGTCCCCTTCGCCGAGCTCTCGCGCATCGAGAAGCCAGGCGGCCTATATGGCTTCTACATGGCCTACGTGATCGGGCTCGGCTACGGCGCCTGTATCATCAGTCCAGCGGTAGCCCCGACTAGCCTGGCCTCGACAGCAGCCGTGCTCCTCGTCTACAACGTCTTCCTCCGCGGTGCGGCCTGCACTGTCAACGACATCCTGGACCGCGACTTCGACAGGCATGTGGCACGGTGCCGGAATAGGCCTGTGGCCCGTGGTGCTGTGACGCCGGCCCTGGGCTATGTGTGGTATGCGGTTCAGACGGTCGGGGCGGGCGCTGCAATCGCCTGTCTGCCGAGTCCGTTGCTGGCACTTGGCTATGCGGGTGAGTTGACGGATGCAGGCTGATGCTTGGCCCCAAGGCTCTTTTTCTTTGATTTCCCTCTATAGTGGCTCTTTTACAGTGTCAGGCTGAGAAGATGATGTGGTTTTGCAGTCCCGATTCAGCTGGTTGTGAGCTTGTATCCCCTGTGCAAGAGATTCACAGAGTAAGTCTGCTCCTATCGTCTATTGTTACATCAATCAGTGTTCTCGATTTCCAATCAGACGAGCAACTGTTGACCTGCACCTCGTGCCCCGGGCCGGAAAACACAACAGAAACCATAGACATATTCCTCCTGGAACACTGCATGCTAACAGCCCCCTCTCGCCCCCACCCTCCTCCCAATATTAGTTTCCCCCAACTCGTCTTAAGTGCACCCATCGCCGGCGGCGTCCTCATGGCCGCCGCATCCATTGGCCTAGACCCATTTGACACCTCCTCCCTCGCCCTCGCCGGCGCCACAGCCTCGCTAACGCTATCACACTACATCTGGACCACTATCTTCGACTACGTCAACGCCTGCCAGGATACGCCCGACGATATCAAGGCTGGTGTGCGGAGCATGGCCGTCAGGTATCAGGACACGGGGGCCTTCATCTCTGCGCTGGGGGCCGCGCAGGTTGCATGTCTGGCTGTCACGGGTGGTCTGGCTGGGTTTTCAACCATTTATTGGATTGGGGCTGTTGGCGGGAACGCTCTTTGGCTTGTGGGTTGCCTGTGTTTTCCTTTTTTTTCTTTTTCTTTTTCTTTTTCTTATTTTCTCTTTGTCTTTGGAAAAGAAATATCAGATTTACTTGAGCTACTTGAGCAGTTTGTCTTACTAATTACGCTTAATATATCAGACTATTATGGCTAGGACTGTTAAACGGTCCAGGCCCGATATATGCGGATGGTGGTTTGCTTGGGGAGGCCTACTCGTGAGCGGTACTACGGGTCTGGCATTGTTTGCTGAGTATGGGAGTGGTCTTTGCAGCGAGAAAGATACAAAAGAATCCGACGAGTTGTCAGAGGCTGTATGAGGCATGGGAGAGGTTTGAAGACAACGGTAATCTAAACTTTGATTACATCGGCGCCTAGATACTCCCACTCCTGGATGGTTGAGCTTTAATTGATCTTTGATTTATCGTCCCCGATTGTCTCAGGCGGGGAAGAATGGGAAAGGCATTGAGTTTGGAAACAAAGATCTACCTCAACAGAGTCAAAGTATTTATTTTCCTCAAAACGGTGCACACTTTCTCTGGCCCACGGTTTCTATACGTCCCTAAGGTGGACGACTACAGCGTGATGTCTTGAACCGGTTCACGAGTCTCACTTCATAGGATAATCAAACATATGACTATTATATCAATTAAGCTCCTATATGGTTGTCCAGAGCAGAAAGACCATACAGTGTCCATGAGCAATCATCAAACCATTGAGCTTTCAGCCTGAAATTCCCTCCGAACCATAATTTGATTTTGGGGCAGATGTTCCAGCGCATACTCATCCGCCCCTGGCCCAGCGACCCTCGTTCTTCCGGTCCCATTGCCGTCTGCGCCCCGTGCTAGCGGCCACTCATCATCCTGCTGCTGCTGCTGCTGCTGTTGTTGCTTGCGATAAGGTGCCCGGCCAAGATGATACTTGTACTTCGCGGACCCCTCGGGTGCCGACGACGTGTCGTAGGACTGGCCGCGCGTGCTCAGCTTCAGCTTCGGGAGGAACTTCTTGATCAGCGGCCTGTACGTCGGCAGACAGCAGCCCAGGAGGCCCACGACGTTCTCGGTGATGTGCCAGAAAAGAACGCCCGAGGAGTACCAGGTGGTGTCCATGACCCAGGCTACCGGGTCGACTTGGAGGAAGTCAATCACCCAGTCGAAGATGATGACGCGCGTTATGCCGCAGGCGACGACGCTGTGAATCACGGCGTCCGTCAGTCAGTCAGTCATCTAAACAGATGGCGAGCAGCATGCTGTGAGGTTTTTGGGGGACAGGAAAATGAAAATTGAGAAAGGAAAGAAGAAAAAGGAAGAAAAGAAGGGCGGGAAAGAACGGATGGCTTGAACTTACATCGATCCCAGCAAGAAGATGCCGGAGACGGCAAGCTTGCGGTTCAGTGGCATCTTGAGCGAGTACAAGTGAGGTACGGGCAGGAGAAAGATCAAGATATCAAGGACCATGTCGGAGACGGCGACCGCGAGGTACAGAGACGTTACCTCGACGCAGTGCTCCGCGTACTCGCTCTCAAACAGCTCCCAGAGGTACCGCACGGGATGGCACTGGAAAGCGAGTGCTAACGTGATGGCCACGGTCCAGGCGATAGTGAGACCGATGAAAACATTGTTGATGATGCGAAAGGCTCGGATGGCAAATATCCTCCGGTAGAAAAAGAGGACCGAGAGCTTGATGACGCCGAGGCCGATGGTCCCCAGCACGTGGAATGTGTATTTGGTCTGTTCGTAGACCAGGAGCTGGTGGGTGTGGGCGAGTTGGCCGTCGATGAGGATCTGGTGGGTTCCCAGGCCTCCGATGGTAGTTGCTGTGGTTCCCGGGGGGCAAAGAATCAGTTCCTAAAGTGCGTCGCCATCTACAGTCCTACTGATGTGGTGAAAATATATCAAGTACGTATGCAGCACTGACCTATGAGCTGATTAATTGCCAGCCCAACGCAGATGGCTGCGGCCGGTATCGTGATCCAGTCATCGATGGCCAAGCGTGCAGAAACAAGCGACCGTGAATAGAATCTCAGAGCCACGGAGACAATGGGCGTAATGATAAACAAGATGGACGTCCCGATGAGTACTGATCGTGGATAAGGCTGGTAATCAGGATTGAAATAAGGGTTTTGCATGATGATGACTCTGTCTCGTTACAAGATCAACTAATAAGTAAATAAATCAAAGGGTATGGGAGGCGCACAGTCTGTATTGTATTCTGTCGGTAGGATGGGATGGAGATGGTTTGCACAACAGAACAAGGGAGAGCAGGCCATACATGAGTACAGTCTATTCTTTTCCTTTTGATCTAACAGCAGCTGTTCACTTCAGCTCATATCTGATCGCTTTTTTGTTCCACCTAGGCTGGCACATGTAAGCATTTTGAGTACTTACAGTCATATAACTTCCGAGGTCCAGCGAAGCTTCGTACTGTCTACACGGGCCACTCTAAACGATCACTGCAAGCCTGTGTACGAGGCGCTGAGCTTCCAGGGTCTACAGTCACGCATAATCCATTCTTCATAGCAAGGTAATAACAACAAGCCTCCCGAGGTTGTGGTACAGGAATAAGTATTGGTGGGCTGGCCCCGGCATACACTCTTTTCCCGACTCAAATCTGCATCGCAAGCCAATATCTTACGATCGAGGCAGGGAACATGTTACTCAATCTCCGTGCCTAATGAGGCATCTTGGTACACTCTCCAATATATTGGTTACACTCTCGCCACAGTCATCGTCTCCACGCGGCATGCTCCCCTGGATGGGAGGTCCACCTTTTGTCCCTTCGCGTGCGCCGGATAGTATGGTAGCACGCCAGAGGCTTACTCACTTTGTGATAATGCATGCCTGTCTTTGGGCACGGAAAAGGCATCAACAAGGGTCAAAATCCGTCTTGGAATGATCCTGCGGGCGTGTGGCAAGGCCGCAGAATTGTAGCCACTTGCCATAGTAATGTGTGGGTGTGGGAACCGTTCCACCCGATTCTCTTTTGTTAAGTGCAGCACATTCAGTAATTTACGCTTATCTTGCTTACCCTTTTCGGTTCTCGGGCTTATTGGCGTGTCTGACGGGGTCTCCATTCTGCAATTCATTGCCTAATGATCCAAGCATTGATTCCAAAGCCGTGTACGTATTTGGGTGTTTGTGTAGTGAGCAACCTTGCTCAAGCCGGTGATGCCTCGACACCCTTGCGCGCGCGGGTTCGTTGTCGCCTTGCTGCCATCTTAGAAGTATGTAACATGGAATATCATTATTTGACAGATCATCACACCCTGGCAGGTCGTTGACTGGGCAGGCAAAACATTGTCTTGGTGGAGCATCCTTCACAGCTCTCAGCAGCAGCACCTGAGATTTGCCTTCACATATCTCGCGTGAGCAAAAGCATAAGTATATATATAGCTTTGAGTTTGCTTGTACTCGGTGTCCTCCATATAGCACTGTGGACTCGGCCAGACCAACCTCCCGCACCATTCGTCATGCATTCACGTGGCTTCTACATAGTTGCCAGCCTGTTAAGCCTCAGCCTGGCCTGCGAGGGGAGCAGCATCGCCACGGATTTCTGCAGCGCGCTCACAAAATACCAGAATTCGATCTCCTCCAATTCGACAATTCAGTGCGGCGTGAAGGACGTGCGGTGGAGTGACTATGCGACACCGCAACCAGGGGCCATCATCACCGTGGGCACAGAGGACGATGTAGCCACGCTTGTGACCATCGCCAACGAACTAGACGTGCCATTCCTCCTCCAGTCTGGGGCCAACGGCTGGGCAGACACCTTCACTCTCGGATCAAATGGCATAGTCATCGATGTGTCTCAACTCAAGGACATCTCTTTCAACCAAGACAGGACGCAGGTCACATTCCAGGCTGGCGTCCTGATCGAGGATCTCGTGGCTGCCGCCTGGACCAGCAATGCCCGCGTCGCCACCGGCACATGCAATTGCGTCAGCGTTCTCGGGGCCGGTCTGGGCGGCGGTCTGGGCAGGGAAACAGGAGTATACGGCCTGGGTCTCGACCAGCTCCTCGCAGTGAACTACGTCGACGCCGAAGGCAACAAGGCAACCGTCACCAACACTAGCGACCCTGCACTCTGGTGGGCCATGAAGGGTGCCGGGGCAAATTTTGGCCTCGTCACGTCTGTCGTCTACCAGAGCTATCCTGTCGCGCAGGCAGACAACACCGCCTGGACAGGGCTGCTGTATTTCAACGACAGCGTCATCGAGGATATCGTCTCCGCCATCAACAATCTGACCTTGGAGGCGGAGATGCAGCTCGATTTCTATTTTACTCAGGGAGTGGTCGCGGTGCTGCCATTCTACCTCGGCGACGAGCAGACAGGCAGGGACAAATTCGCGTCCATTCTTGACATTGGCCCGGAGGAGGATGCCACCGAGGTGATCTCCTACGACACCTGGAACGCCGCAGGGGACGCCTTCTGCGCCAAGGGCGGGCGGAAGCCCTCGTACGAGACCAACCTCAAGACGATGGACCCGACAGCGTGGCGTGAGGTCTGGAACGAGTACTTGGCCTTTTACGAGGCGTACGATGAGGCTAATTTAACCACCCTCCTGACCGAGTGTTACTCGACGGCCAAGATGCTGGAGATTGGCAGCTTGGATGAGTCCGCGTACCCCTGGCGTGATATCAAGTGCTACTCGATCGTCATTCCGTGGTATACGTCTGCGAGCCTGGATGAAGAGGCCAATGCCTTTGGTCAGAAGGTTCGGAGCATCTTGTCTGCTTCGTCAGGGACGGAGACCTTTAGCGCGTAAGTTCACACACTCAAGCTCAAATGCAAGCCAAGTCCTGCGAATATCTGCTGATCATGGATCTACGGTCCTAGTTACATCAATTTTGCACATGGTGATGAGGCTCTAGATGACATTTATGGCGACAGTCTGTCCAGGCTGCAAAGTCTGAAAAAGGAGTATGATCCAAAGGGCCGGTTCGACCAGTGGTTTCCTCTGTCATAATATTAATTATAATCAGAGTAACACAATCATTGACCAGTTACATCGACCACATGAGAATTCTGCCTATCCTAGTAAATAGAGTATTGAGTCTGAAAATTATGTGTGAGGATTATGATAGTGATGGCATAACTTCTGGGTTTAAGCATGCTGTCGAAGGAAATAGAGACGTATACAACTTCTTATGTTCTCTGCTGGTCTTGACTGAAACGCCGTAATTCGAGCTCCCACGCCTCATCAGCCGCCTCGGGGGCATCGAAACCCCACAGCCAGACCTGAAAGAACGGATCGGCCAAGAGATTGGGAAAGCCAGCCGTGGGAACCTCGCTGAGAAACAATTTGTCCCTCTCCTTCTTCAACGGCCCATCAGGCATCTGCCAGATCACCCCGTTCTTCAGGCCTGCTCTGTTCACATGGCCGATTCTCTCCTTGCGGAGGCGTTGATACATATCAAGGCACTGCTTCACTTCTTCTCGGCTCCGTGCTTTGTTTAAGAGATGGGCCAAAGCGTAGATCGACTCGAGCCCCATGGCAGCCCCCTGAGCCCTTTGTTTGAGATCATATCATCTGTTAGCCCAGTGCTAATCCTCTCTGAGTTATAATAAATCCACAAACTGACTCATATCTGACGAGTTTGTAGAGAGAGAGAGAAGGGCAGGGAGGCAGAGGGTGCCAGCCAGACTTACAGGTAGGGGAGGGTCTGATGCGCAGCATCACCGACGATGCAGACTCTTCCCCCGCCATCCACCCACGGCGCCTTCTCGTCATCAGCCAGAGGCTGAAATAACATCCAACGCTTGCAGTCCTCGCCAAGACCAATCAGCCCGCGAACCTCACGATCCCAGCCTTCCCTGGCGAGCTCAGCCAGGAATTCATTCAGCTCAACAGCCTGCGGCTTAAAGAACGCATCAACGGGGTCCAACGAGCCAGACCGCGTGAAGGCAATATTGAGGGACCCAGACAGGTTGTAGGTGACTGCCTGACACTCAGGCCCTAACCAGACGACAATATTAGGTTCCTCTACGAGATGCTGCAGGTCCTGCCGCGCTCGTATGAGCCCTTCGTCGATCACAAAGCGGTAGACCACTTTACCGTGCGGCACCGCTTCAGCCTTGCGCCCCGTCAAGACCTCCCTCACCGCGGAGCTGGCCCCGTCCGCGCCCACAAGGAGATCTGCCGAGACTGATCTGTAGGGTGGGCCATCGGCTGTGTACAGAGTGACCGTGCCGCTGGCGAGATCGATCCCTCCCGCCTTGGCCGTGCAGCCAAACTCAAAGTCCACGCCCGCCGCAAGGGCCTGCTCGTAGAGGATCTGCCGCAGGTGCGCGCGGTGCACCGTTAGAACAGGCGCTCCATATTTTCCTTCGGCCTCGCGGAGGTCTTGGGCGTGGAGCGTCGTGCCCGTGGCGTAGTCCTTTAGTATGATGGCCGGCGTGAGGACGGACTTGGCCTTGAGTCTATCATAGACACCGAGGTCCTGGAGGACGCGCAGGGCATTTGGGTGGAGTTGTATCCCCGCGCCAACCTGGGTTAGAGAATTTATCAGTAACGTATGTGTTTTTTTTTTTTTTTGTTTTTTTTTTGTGACGCAAACAACGACTGCCCTTTTCGCGCACAGCCCCTCTGAAACCAGACTGATGTATCTGGGAAGAACTTACAGTCTGTAGACCAGCGTCCTTCTCCAAGATTGTGACTTTGAAACCACGACGGCTGAGCAGGATGCCACCTGCGAGCCCCACGACCCCGGCGCCGATGATGCATACGTGAAAGCCTGACCGGAACGTTTCCATTATTTCCTGGTGTATGCGGTCAAGTATTTTTTTGAAGCTGGACGGGACGGGGGTCAAGTGGTGACTTCTTGCAGTCATGCCACCTCTTCTGGTTCTTTCTTAGTAATTGAGTGCTGACAGATGTCGGATTATTCAGAGGAACCAGTAACCTCTGCGCGCCGTCCCCGGGTCACCTGTGGACCCATCGTTCGCCTTGTCACGTATATCGAGAGCTCACAAGGGCGGATTCGAAAAGGAACAGAAAAGTGACCCTCAAATGAGGTGGGCCTTTGGGCCGGGGCGCGAAATGAGTATTCGTCCAAGGGAGCACAGCAGACATGGCTGCTGGCTGGACTGTTGTCATGCAAGGTCTCACACGAAGCCTAGAAAAGGGGTTAGTTACGTCTAGGAATGAAATCCGCCTCGAGGGTGGTTGGCAGTGAAATATGCTTTGCTAGAAAACGAAGCAAAGTTTTCCGTCCTTGTGGTTGTTGCATGCCGTCCTGGTGTATATTCCCCGAGGGTTCAGTCAATCACACCGGGCACCGCGCAATCTGCAAACGATGGTCACCCCACTGTCCGAGTATGATCATGGATGGTTCTCCGATTGTAGCGTCAAACCCAGACGGAGATAGGAGTTGAAAGTCGAAGATAAGAGGAAAAGACGATGGTTGCGCAGTAGAAAAAGAGAACTCAAGATTGTTTATCGATAAACCGAAAAGAAAAGAAAGAAAGACAAAACAGAGAGAGAGAGAGAGAGAGAGAGAGAAAATAATACCGTGGAATGAGAAGCATCCCGAGTTCACGGCCCAAAATTGAAATGATGCCCATACAGAAATGTATGAATGAGCAAGCAATAATCAAAAAATCTAAGGGGGAAGAATTGATCAAAGACAAAAAGGTCGTGCTGAGAATCGAACTCAGATTGCTGGAAAAGACGTGTTTGAATCGTCAGAATCCAGAGTGATAACCATTACACTACACAACCGATTGAACACAGAAAAGTATTTTTACTTACAAACCTGTGAATACGCAGCCTGAAACACCCGTTCCGCATCTGGTTCAGACCTCGGGTCAAGCCCCACTTCCTCCTTCAAGATCATTCACACAAGTTCCTTGCCAAATATTCAAGTGCTTGGTACTTTATTCACCTTCTCCGGAAACGCCTCAAGGTCGTGGCCACCCTAGCAATATCACAAGAACAACAGTTGAAAGGCGACAAAGACCCACGAAACATAACAAAACACGGCCAACTGTCTACAACTTTAGTAGGAGGGTATTTACCTCTAGCATTGAAGGGAGACCCAGCCTGCTAATATCCTAGGACCAGATCGAGCCTCAAGGAGATGGTTCTGAGATATATACTATTGATCGAAGAGGTAGTGTGGGGGGGAAAAAGAGAAGAAAAAAAAAAAAAAAAAAGA
>JACWST010000045.1:3196-162824 GCA_014850475.1 Cryphonectria naterciae | reverse complement strand
AGAATAGCGTGCGAGAGTTGGGTCGAGGTGTGTGTTGTTGAGGTTTTGATGTTGTTGTGGGGAGGGGTTGTGGGGGGGGGGGCGGCGGGTGCGTGAAAATTCGAGCTTGTTACTATCGATCTATCTTAGAGCGCGCGTACAGAAATTCAGTGGCGATTATGAAAATCCTTAATTGTTAAAGCGTTTAGATGGTGAGCTTGAGGAACGGGTATAAAGGGCAACGGTAACCTTGCATGAGAGAGAAAAGGAAAGAAGAAAGGGAAAAGACAAAGAAAAACCGAAAAAAAAAAAACCTATAAAAAAAAAAAGGGAAGAAGAGAGAAAGAAAACCCACGTTTCACAGAAATAGAAGCCCGTCAAACCACCGTCCAAAGCCTCACAAAGCATCCCTCCGATTGGGCTTCCTTCGTGTGTGGAGGACAGCAATGACCACAGGACAGAATACCCTTGACAGGAGTCAGTTGTGGCGTTAGGCGCTGTCCGACCCAGTGATCGCCTGGACAGAGTTCTCGTCCGCGAGATGTACGTCGCCATACTCGGCCATGAGAGCGTCGTTCCACTGACGGACCCATTCCAAAGTCAGGGGCTGTTTGTCCTGGACGACTATCCACAACAAAAGACCGTCAGTTACTATCATCACACTACAAATGAACTCTTGGGGGCGGGGCTTACCTTGTACAACAAATTTCCTGATCATGTCGTCCTGGTCTCGGAAACTGCCACCGCACTGGCGTATATCATCGGCAGCTCTGTTGTGCTTCAACGGGTGATTCTTGAAGACGGTGGAAGCGGTACTGCAGCCCTTCTGGGGGCAAGTCATGATGTACAGAGCAAAGCCATTGCCTGATTGGTGACCGAAAACCCATGGCCGGTTCGGTCGGGCCCGGCTCGACGCGTGGTACTTGGCCTTTTTCTTCAGCTGGGTTGTCGAGATCGTCTTAGCTGCGTATTCGAGTGATTTTGACGCCGGGACCGTCGCTGTCGATGAGGATCCCCTTTGTCGCTTGACGGCTGGCTCACTGGCGCCTGTCGTGTCTTGGGGCGGCCGCTTGCTGATAGTTGCCGGACGGAGCTCTTGAGATCGGGCTCGTGGCGACCCGCTACCATCAGATAGTTCTGTAGGTGCTTCAGAAATCTGGGAACCGAGCGGCCCTTCCTTCTGTCTGCTGCGACCCTCTCCAGCCTCGGGTGTGTTGGCGTCTGGGCTTGGAAGCGGGATTCCTGCATCTGCACAGAGACGTCGCATCGTCTCAAGCTTTTCTCTCAGGTGTCTGGTCTGGTCAAGCCGGTCTCGCAGAAATCCAATTTGGGCCTTCAGCTCGCCAACCTCCCTCTCATGAACGGTGTGCTGTGCATCTACGACGTCATTCTCTCCTCGACGCAAGAGGAAAAATCAGTAGTTTCCCCGATACAGCATTGTGGTTTCGATGGGGTGAATTGGCCAGCGATGAGTGTCGTTCAGGCGGGTTGTGAGTTTAGGATGAGTTCGACTCAAGTCATCCAACATGGCAGTATTTTCGTCCATTGTACGCTTCAAGTCATCGAGAATCTTGATCTGCCCATCACATTTCTTTCGAAGCTCCTCTTCGCACTTCTGCCGGGAAGGCGCAATCTTAGTTCTCAAGAGCATCAAGTATTCTTCCTTCTCTTCCTTGGTCATATCCTCTGTGTCATAGATGTAATCCAGTATGCTACCGTAAGGACTGAGGGCAGGATCTGCCTTATACTTGTCTGAAAATGCCTTGTACTCTCCTCTCGCCTCTATGACATCTATCGCTGCCAGCGACATCTTGGTGCTGTGAAGAGGCAATTGGCTCCAGGTTTGTAACAATGTTCAAAGGTGACAGAAAGGCAGCAAAGCAGAAAGCGCCTGCTGTTCTGAAGGCAGTTATGGATCTGCAGTCAGAGCTGGGACAAATTGAAGAAATGATGTTTGCTTTCGATGATGAGGCAGGGTGTCGCATTTGCCTGGAGGTAGGAGACAGAGAACGGAGTTAGATCAAAGTGATGGGCAAAATATGCAAGGTGATGTGTCCAGAGTGATACCTTTTAAAAGCATGTTTGAAGCGGTGTGGAAACATGGACAAAGAAAATATGAGACAAAGGGAATGTGAAAGCAACCAGGAAGTGGAAGTGCAAGACAACAAACTCCTGTGAACAAACAGGTCAGGGTGCAACCTTGTTTACAGTTTTCCGTGACCTCTGTCCAATTATAGACATCACCTAATTGCTTCATTTTCAATGGTCCCCAAGGCTACGTCTCAGTCCCCCCCCCCCCCCCAACACCCTAAAGTGCTGCCTCAACTTCAACTTCCGAATCAAAAAGTTGATCAATTTCACTTCTACTTCCATAATTTGATCAATCATCCTTTCCATCTTGCATTGCACTTCACAACTGCGCATACGACTCAGCTGAGAAGCTTTACAGTCTTCCACTGGCCACTCTGGTTCGTCTCGGTTGATCTTCCTACTCCGCTATCCCCTCATACCATTACAGAATTCTACCCGCCATTTTTCTCTAGAGCCACTGGGCAACTGCACCGCTGCAAAACTGTATCTATCTGGGTATATCTTCCTCCTTCGTCATCCACCTTAAACCTCAGCGCTTCGTCTGACCTTGGCCAGGTATCCCCAATGGCGACATCTTCCATCTCGTCGCGGACGTCGCGGACACTGCGCATGTCGCGCATGTCGGCGCCGCTCGATCGTAGCGACAAGTCGAACAAGCTGGCTGGTACAAAAGCCGACAAGAGCTGTCCTGCTCCGGGCCTGTAAGCAATCTGAACCCATATTCCCGACACCCTTCAGGCCCGGTGTAATTAATGAAAGATGATCACAGAGTCTTGGCCGTAGACATGGGCAGTACCGGCACACGTTTGGTTCTTATGAACAAGGATCCCTCCACGGAGCTCATCATTCGCGACCCTGATTGCGACAATCATGAATCGTCGTCCTTCTCTTCTCAATTCTTCCCCGTCGAAACCGAAAACAACGAAAAAAATATTTTGGCCATGTTCGCCAAGATGATCGCCGTAGAGTCTCGGTCAAGTACGTGCGGCCAACTGTCCTCGGTCTTCCTAGGGACACCCAAGGCCAATACCCGATCCTGGACGACCTTCTTGGCTTGTTCCCAGCTCAAGACGAGCTGGACGCCTTCAAGGTGCGTCTGAAGGAGAGCTTCATTGATATGTTCAGTCATGTCTTGAGGGGGGCGCAGATACTCTGGACACAAAGGGGCTGGGGAGCCAACGAACTCGGGACGATCGTCCTGGCGACCCCCTCCCAGTGGGATCTGTGTGTCCAAGAAGAGGGTGAGAGGCTCATCCAGGAGGCATACAATAACGTCTGCCAAAGCGCTCCCCCGGTCAACATCGTCTTTGTCACTGAAGCCGCCGCCTTGGCCCATTGGTACTTCAAGGAGAGCAGCGCTCACAATCACTATGCCCTGATGCCAAGCCCATCGACGATATCGACGACGACCGGCACAATGCAGAATGTGTATTGTTTCATCGATCTCGGAGGCCACAGTGCAGTAAATAGTTACACCATCCACAGACTACAATAGTGGAATAGGCTAACAGACATGTGCGTCCGCAGAACAGCACTCTGAGCACCTTTGCAAAGACCAAGGATGAGTAGTTCGCCATGTATCAGATTGGTGAAGACCTGGGTGCGCAACACTCCTTACACGTTTGATATCCAGGCTGACCCAAGCTTCTAGGTGCCGGTGGTGGTACCGAGACCTGGCTGCACCTATTGCTTCAGGAAGCCGAACAGCAGTATAGCGCGCTCCCACAATATCGAGGCCTGCACATGCCCACTAAACTGCGCTCGTGGCTCAAGAACACACTGGAAACGAATCTTGATAAGTTGGCGAGACTGGTCGACCAGTGTTTCTGGGGATCCATTTCACCGCAAGAATCGTCATCCACCCTGGTGCCATTCAGGTTCACCCCAGACACAATTGAAAGGAACCGCAACCGGGCCTATCAACACGTGCAAAACATGATCACAAACCAATTCTGGAGACTCCAGAGCCTCATTAACGAAAGCGGACTCACAGACCAGGGCAGCGTGGCAATCATTGTGACTGGTGGTTCATCGAATCATCCGTTCCTGAAGCAATGGCTGGAAGGAGTCTGCCTGGATCATGGGCTCCCTGCGCCAGAATACACGATGACTCGGGGAAACATCACCTAGTACGTGTCCACTGTCTATCCCATGTACCGTCCTCACCGCTCAGAGCTCACAACAATTGACCCCTGCACTTAGCGCTGCCCGCATTGCCCTCGGTGCTGCTTATGCGACTCTCTCTCAGTGCTCGGTTGAGAAGTTCGCTACCATGTGCGCGTTCGGGGTGCAGAAAGGCGTGTTATCCACATCGGCACCGAGCGCTTCAGAGATCGTCACGTGGGAGGATGGAGCCAAAGTTCTGTGGTGCGAGGTGAGTGCCTGTCCAGCCTTCAACGTACTAAGCCTTTCCGTGACTGACGCGGCGGGCAACTAATATCATCCGGGCGAAGTGGATTTCCACTCGCAGGGGGACAGGACGGACTTCGAGATAGTCTGTCAGCCATACCTCAACATCCCCGGCCGCGACCTTGGCACCCACCTGAGTGCTGAAAGACATGGGTACGACTTCCTCTTCCTCGGACCCCTCCCCGAGGGCAAGATCAGGATGAACATGACGTTTAATTCCGCCGCGGCCATTGTCACCATCGAGATCAGCAAGGTACCTAAAGTTTCCACGAGAGGGCGAGCTGCCGAAACCTCCAAGGAGTCGGGCAGGATGGTTTTCCACGTCAAAGTGGAGCTGGGAAGCCGCTGTCTCGTCATATCGGAGTCGGCTGAGGAGATTCAGGTGATCGTGGACCAGTGTCTGGGCAGACACCATCCCGTCAAGTTGGGGGCTTAGGCCAAGGGCTAGATGCGCTGGCAAGGGACGGCAATTGAAGTCGGAAAGTCTAGCTAATCCCCCCATGAGCACCTGGGAAGTCTAGAAGTGGAGAGGTGACTGAAGTGTCAATCAATTTTATGAGTCCACACCTGTTTTATCGTACATGCTCGAGAAGTTCGCTCCTGGGTGGTCACAAGGTCCTTGAGTGGGGGGTTTCTGGTTCATGTCCACTGTTGATCCTGTGTACCAACTTCCCTCCTCTTTCCTTCCGCCTAAGGCCAGCTACGTGCTTCTTGCAACGCCAAAGTGATAGGCATTGTGAAAGAGCCCTTTTGCGCTCGCCACGATGGATGGAAACCTGATTGCGACACCTCGAAAGACCACTTTCAGGCTTGTATCATGAGTTTGATCATTTCCTTCACATGAGCATAGATAGCTGGAGGTTAGCTTAATCATATGTATGTGCGACCTTGTGCAATATTGTCTTCTTCTTCTTCTTCTTCTTCTTCTTCTTCTTCTTCTTCTTCTTCTTCTTCTTTTTCCTTCTTTTTCCTTCTTTTTCCTTCTTTTCTCTCTTTCTATTTTGATGTAGGAAGATACTGTCCGAGAAAGTGAGGTCGGCCTCTCATCATTGATTCCGAGCGTTAACCATAATTGAATCGTTGCTTCTGAAGGATCGTCTTCCTCCTCACATCTTGGACACAACTGGAACCCTGAGCTCCACGTCGGACTGGTGTCTCCCACCTGGTTGCTAGTTTTATGATCAAACTCAGGTCTCAGGACTCCGGTAAATTCTTATGGTTATAAGAGGGGACCGATGTGGTGATATCCCAGGAGTAGACGGCCATTCTAGGACTCATGAGCAGCGACCAGACTCTTGAGACCTCAATGGAACACCTTGCGCTTGCAATCTTAGACCACAGAGGTGACTGGAAGGACTTGCAACACGAGACGGCCAGGATTTGCCCAAAAGAGAAAACGTTGAGTATCAGGGACGGGGCCTACTTCTCGCTCACTAGAACTCCTCCTTCTTATGTCCCTCAAATCGGTCCCCAAAGAAATCTCAGTGTTAAATATCAGCTCAGATATGTTGTTTCCGTGTATATATGTCCTGGCCTAGAGTGGTTCCTCACTGGGTTGGCAGGCTATCAGTTCCAAGGTGGTTTCGTTGCGTGGCAATGGGAAGGTCAGATTGGCGCCAGTGTTTTGCGCCGTCGACGGCAAGGAAAAGGTTGAGGCTCAAGATGATAGCAGCGGCATTATCGGACATTTTGCGGTTGAAATTTCGCGTACCTTGAGCCTGTGGCAGATTCTACGAGAACTGGTCGGTCACATGGCGAGATGGCATTTATTTGTTCTGCAAGAGTAAGTATTCTCGTATAATGGAGGTCTTGCGTAATTATTGGCAGGTTTATTCTATACCGAATCACCCACCGTAACGAGAAACGCTCTCCAGACCTTCCACATACTTAGGAAGTAAGTAACAGAGCCCTATTGCAGTTTAGACAATATCGGATGTGGTCCACAGCCCTGTATCAATAAATTAATATTGAGTGTACACTTCCACACAGTCTTGATAAAAACCTCCCAAGAAGCGTCGTGATCCAATCAGTCTTACATTTTATGCAAAACCCTCCAGTTAATTTCCTGTTTGGTGTTGATGTGAAGAGCTCACTGGCTCGCTGTGGCAACCTTCTCCAGATCCACTCGTGTCGACTTCACTGGCAATACGGCCTTCAACTTGCAGCTCTTTTACCATGTTTACCGTCTAGACCGCAATCGATAGCAATCACATGACACTTTGGGCCTTTGACTCCTTGCTCTGAAGTCACAAATTTTGGATCTCGATCTTCCTCCATTTCTTCCTCCCCCCACCCAGCCTTTGCCTCCACCTATTTTCTACATAAATATCTTCCTTTTGAGCCACTACAGTTTGATCAACCAGCTATCCTTGGTCAAACCAAAGAACGGCCCAGGGCTACCATCCTTTTCTCCAGCCACAGATACTTCACACAACCATCACCAACATGGACCAAAACAATGGTGCCCAGGCCCCTGGTCAGGTCTCACGTCTCGCTCTTCAGCGGGCAGAGATTCAGCGGCTGAAGACTGTGAACCAGTCGCTGCAGGATCAGATCAGACAATACCAGCACATCTTGGCTGATCATGGTATTCGAGTCCTCAGTGGCATTGGCAACAGCCAAATGAGCGCTAATGATGCTTCAGGTCTCAGCTTCTCAGGCATTGGCACAGTGCTTGGTGGTCTCCTCCCTGCTGGTCATGATCCAATCTCTGTACAGACATCTGCTCCTATCATGACAGAATATGGCCCAGCCTTGTCAAACGCAACCTCCTCCTCGAAAGGCCCCTCACCCACCCAGCAGTCTCTTCCACGCATCAACGTGTTTGCTGGAGACCAGACTGGTGCCTCCATTCCTACCAAGCGTAAGAAGGCTGCTGATTCACCTTCTGTTTCGCCTCGCACGCGACCAGCTCAGGTTATGGCTCCTTCACGACTGCACGGCCTTCAAGCTACCAATAACAAAGCCATCACCTCCGAGGAGAAGCACCCTGGCGGCACGTACACAGCTGGCTCAGAGCAGCCAAGCCTTGGATTCAGCAAGGATCAAATGACGGGTATGACCTCGAACTCAAGTGGCGCTCTGTCTACAGCACCTGCTACCAGAGCCAAGAATTGCCAGATGGAGTGCGCCGTACCCAAGCGTCATCCTTCTTGCAACAACGAGGCGAACACAGAAATGCTTGACACGGCTCGTGTTTCGTCTGCCATCACCACAGGAAACACCCAGGCTACTGCTGCCACGGGTCAACCCCTGAAGCCCACCAACCCCGTCAAGCAGGAATACGGTGGAGGAATGGCTACCGCCCCTAAATCGTCTGCCAATGCAGACACCCTCCGCCAGCCTCCAGTCGCGCCTAACCAAGCGATCTTCACCAATAACCCTCCTGTTATGCCGTCTCTTGGAAGCCATGGAGCACAGGACGGTACAGCCCTGCGTGCTTCTGCCCTCATCACAGAGATCCTCTCTCAACAAGGTATTCCCGAGCCCCATACTGCCGTCTACAGCACAGCCAAGGCTAAAACTTCATTCATAGACCAGACCCGACCCAACGGACCCCCTGATCATCAAGCTGGCCCTGCTGTTGATAACCCCGCCAAGCGCCGTGAGCCTTTCTCCGCCGGCCAAGGAGGTGTTCAACAGGAGCCTGTCCACAAACCAGCCCCGCCTCCTGGCTCCTGGTGCCAAGCCAGCGGCCTCCAACCCCCTACTGTTGACTGTCAGAATATTGCGCGGGCCTGGGTGGGCCACCGTACCCACGCCACTGGTGGTGGCATCACCACCGCGACAGCAATGCCTATCATCAAAGATCAGACAGCGATGCAGCCCCCTTCATTCACCGGACAGGGGATGATGCCCTCGACTTACACCACTGGCAGTGCTACAGCGGCCTATCCTCAAGCCGCCAGCGCCCCGCGTCTTCCTACCGCGCAGCTGCCAGCCGCGCGCTTCTTGCACAAGACCGGCACCTACATCACCACCACCCAGATGGCCAAGAAGACCAAGCGCAAGAAGAGCGGCCGCCCCAACCGCGCCTGGGTCTTTGCCTACACCTTCCCTTCCAGCGACTGCGCTCTGTACACCCTGGTGTGCCCCTCTCACGGCTGCGATGTCCTTCACCGGCACCCTCTGCTGCACAACCGGGGCCTCGAGCACATTCGTAGTCACGGCATACATATTGCAGACGAGGAGGATATGGTGCGCCGATATGGATGTCAAGGTAAGTTAATGACTGCTCTCCCTCTCCCGCTCACTGCCTCTCCCCTGCCCTCTCCTCATCCACTTGGCATTCGAAAGGAGGATGCTGACTCGGGCTTTGCTTTTCTTTTTGCTTTCTTTCTTTATTTGACGCAGTGATCAACGAGAAGCATCCCCTCACCATCGAGTGGGCTCGCCAGTGGAATGAGGACATCCTACAGGACATCGGCGAAATGCATCTGATGCAGGAGAACTTTCACATCATGTACCCGACGCAGAAAGCCAAGTAGAGGGGTCCCTGAAGCAGCGGCCTTGCGCAGACGGCCTGAGCGACTGTTGACTCGACTGTGGCGGCGTTGTACTTGTTTACCCGACATGTCGGCAACCCGAGGTTTCTACAAGGTTGCATGGAATGATTTTGAGACATGATACGGCAAAGGACTAGTGGAGAAGGCTTTTTAGGCTGACCTGGAGCATGGCCATACTGATACAAAGATATACTGTTTTCAAAACTGTCTGTGCAGGTACTTGTTGGCTTAACCCACGCGCGCATGGGTCACTTGTTCAGGTTTGGTCTTCCAGGGAGATTCGTGGGATAGCCAGGACGGCACAATGGAGTCGAGGCTTTTGATAAGTCTTTCATGAATGAAAAAAAAAAAAAAAAAACAGTGTTCGGAAGATTCTGAAATCCACAGCTCGTGAGATGCACAGTTGAAAAAGTGCCTGCTTATTAGGCAGCAAAAGGGAGGAGGGAGGGGAGGGGGGGGGGGGAGGGGGCGTTGCCTGAATGCCTAAAACATGTTTGCCTTTTTTTTTTCCCTCTATTCTTTCTTTTTCTCTTCTTCCCCCTTTCTTTCTTTCTTTCCTTTCCCTTTCTCCTTGCTTTCTTTCTTTTTATTATTCTTGTCTTGTCTTGTCCCCACTGTATTGCATCCTTTATGCGATCATCGGCGTGAGGCCAAAGAGTTGACAAACGCGTGAGGCTGCTAGTGGCGGTGGCAGGCAAAGGTGGACGGTAGGCTGCATGAAGTACTTAACTGTAAGCTAAGTACTTAAATATAATATTCACTGCATATTACTTCCAAAAAAAGAAGAAAAAAAAAAGGAATCCGCAGCCATTGCAGCAAACGCCTACTCCCACATTTCAGTTCAGATCAGACACTTTCTTCTTCTTCTTCTACTTCTTCTTCTCCTTCCTTTTTCCCTTCCTCCGTCTAAAGTCTACCCCAAAAAATCTGTCACGGGACCGACGTCTGCAGGTGGCAATTCTGTATTCCTTGTGTTTTGTTTTTTTTTCTTCTTTTTTTCTTCTTTGAACGGCAGCAAAACTTTTACTTCACCCGAGGGCTGCACCTTCCCAAAATCCACACTTTGTTTGGCACGCGTTCCTTCCTCCTTTCTTCCACATTCGTCTGGCACGCGTCTTTCTTTCTTCCCTCCCATCCCCACCTCTTGTCGTGAAAGCCACATCTTTTCTCTTCTCTTGGAAACCCGTCAAGGCCCCAAGTCGTTCCTCCACCATTGATTGGCCTTTCTACACGTACAGCCGCGACCATTTCACCCTCCTTCCCCCGCATCATCAGGCAAGATGTCAGAGTGGGGTACTGTCCAGCCGGAGGCCTTTGGCGCCGAGTCTTGGGATGGAGAGGGAGGCGGCGGTGCTTTCGCCGGCCAGTCCTGGGGTGGAGTGGGAGGTGATGGCGCCTTCGCCATCGAGGACAGCGGTGTCGCCCTGGACAGGGATGGTTACGAGGCTCTCGAGATGACCACCGACGAGAAGAAGCCCAAGCGCGTCCGCAAGAAGGACGTGGAGCAGTAAGTCCCTTCTCATCCATCCATCCCATTCATGCATCTATATCCCCAGCGCAATAGCTCCCTCAGCCTCCTGCCCCCACCGCCAACCGTCACGCCTCCCCATTTTCACTGCGTCGTACCTGGCGACCACACCTGTCTTGCAAAATTAGTGACCCTCTCTCCTTTCAATCGCAATCAGGATGAAGACCGACCGAGAGAACGGCGAGGAGAAATTCGTCTCCATCTGGCAGCGGTCTGGCAAGTACGAGCCCCTGCAGGCCTTCGTCGACAAGTTTCCCCGCAACGCCGCCATGGCCTTCAGCGAGGTGTGGAAGAAAGAGCTTGAGAAGGAGGGAAGCTTTGCGGCCCTGATCATCGAGGACGAGCACCTGGACCCCTACAAGCGCTTGCTTGACTGGATCAACCAGTGTGTTGACGAGGGCAACGACATCAAGTTTCCTGAGGTGAGCCGATCCAGACAGGCCGATACACTGCTCCCCACCACTGTCAGAGGTAGAACTGACCACCCTCGGGTTCATGTGCACACAGATCGAGGACGAAGAGAACGCTCTGAACATCTTGCTCGAGGTCATCACCGTGGCCGACCAGCTCAAGGTCCCCGAGATGTCCCTGCAGGAGGGCCTGAAGAAGAGAGCCATGAAGTACGCACGCAAGGGCCTCATCGACCTCGACTACGTCGAGCGCCTATACGACGAGGGCCACTTCCAGTACCTAGGCCCATCCGAGGCTCTCCAGGAGGCCGCCTCGGCCAGCATCTTCGAGGCCTGGTGGACGCGCAAGCTGGACGAGCCCGAGTACGATGAGTACTGTTCCTTCATCGAGCAGATGAGAGCCGTATTCCCCAAGCTGGACGAGGACCTGAACAAGCGCTTCGACGACAAGAAGGAGCACGTCGAAAAGAAGAAGGCAGAGAAGAAAGCCCAACAGGCTGCGCCCAACAATCGCAGCAGCAACGGCGCGGACGGCGGATGGGGTTCGGCCGCCGCCGCCGCCGCCGTTGATGAATGGGCTGGTGCCGACGAGGAGGGCGACCCGTCTGCTTGGGATCTCTCCACCGACAACAGCCATGGTTGGTAACTTTGGTCAATGTCTACTCCCGACGACAGGTCCCGGACATGAGCACCGACGTCTCTCGCGTAACAAATTACCATTTCAAGGGACTTGACCTTGCATGAGTCACAATGTAAGTTGGGCTGGGGAGAAAAGTGGAGGTCGTTTTTGTAGCTATGTGATAGCAACCCTGAAATGTCCAAACATGGTCACTCGTACTGCTGTTCAGACGTTCCTCGCCGCCTGATTCATCATCGCCACCAAGCCAGGCTGGTAATGGTGTGCACGACAGATGTGTCATCCACAGGACGTCGGCGTTAAGGACTCGCCACACCGGCGGCAACACGTCCACGCGGCTCATGGGGGGGCGCAGACGGTGGCTTCGCCCCCATCTCTCCTCCGAGCCGAGATCCACTACTTGATCTTCACCCAATAAGCGGTCCATACTTTGTGACCATTCCACAGGGATACTCCCTAGACCAAGACCTTCAGGAGTCTGCAGTCATTGTCAACAAGTTGGCCAGCGGCTCTATCCGAGGGTTCGTTCTGCGACGCATTCGCTTGTTCATCTAGCCCGTCATGCGCCAAGAGGCCGCCTGGTGGTTTGGTCTGGTCTGGACAGGGTTGTTGGGATGCCTCCCGCGCGCATACACGCATGTATATATATCTGCATTGATGCCGATGTTTGCTGTGGGTTTGAGAGTCGGTGTCTCAACCATTCAAACTCTCCTCTTCTCGCGAGTTGAACATCTCTTCGAAAAAAATTCTTTGTCATCTTAGCGACAAAGCCAACAATTTTCAAGCCCTACACCACCCATTGAATAAAAAAAAACAAAAACATTATCATCATCATCATCATCACACTACCACCACCATGACCCTTCTCACCTTCGGTCACCACCATCATCACCAACATGGACCGCCACATGGTGCTCCCGGCCCCCAAGGACCACATGAAATCGGCCCGCGACACCACGGACACGGAGGCTCCTCTCCTCCTCCTCCCGCGCCGTCAGGAGAATTTCATCACGGCTTCCACACCCAACGTCAGGGCCGTGGCGGTCGCGGCGGTCGCGGCGGCGGTCACCACCACGCCCACCACCACCACCACCAAGAAGGACCTCCGGGTGCTGGACCATTTCAGGGCCCACCACGGTCGGACTCGCCGCCCAGAATGATGATGAACCACCATCATCACCATCATCCTCATCATCATGACCACCAGCAAGGGCACCGTCAGGGTGGGCCCCCACAGTCGTCTTTCGGCCAGCTTGAGTTTGGCGGCGGGAGGGGACGAGGAGGACACGGACATGGGCCTGGGGATGGGTTCGGGCCTAGACACGGGCCTGGACCACAGGGGCATCATGGCCACCACCGCGGAGGCCACATGGGACAACAACATGGAGGGCCGCCTCAATAAGAAGGGTTGCTTTTTCTTTCAACCCGCAGGGTTGGAAGCCCTTTTCACTTATAATCAGCCAAGGAAGCGGCGTCTGTCAGAGGGCAAATTTGGGTGAATGGATAGGTATCGCGATAGATCAGGAGGGGGCTTGGAAGGGTGTTTAGGCGGCTGGTTTTTGCTGCCATGGTCTGTCCTCTGCATACTTCTATCGCGCGGCGCTTGGAGTTTTGGAGAGTATGTGTTTGTTTACCTGCTTTTTGCCTCATCTACATGAGACATTGTTGTTGTGCAAACATAAAAAAACACCAACAAATAAAAAAAAAATTGATATCTTGCAACTGACTTTATTCCTCCGTGATACTTCGTATGCTGACTGTTTAAGCGAGAGAAAGAGAGAGAGTGTGTGTATGAGTAATAATCGTAGGTGTGGCGTCAAAGATGGCCATGCTACTTTATGCAGGTCAGCCTGGAAACGGAAACACCTGCTGTGGAGCCGCGCCTTTGCTCGACAGCTACAGCGGGAGGCCCTGCTGACAGACCCGCTGTAGCTACAGAGCATGATCCGCTGCCGGCCTTGGGCTTCCATGCAAAAACCGTCCGCATCGGTCGTTCTCCAGCCAAAAGAACAAAAGGAAAAAGCTCGCCGAGCGCGTATCTATTAATCGACCTGAAAGAACTTTGCAAATAATAATTTTTAATCTTTTAAATTCACAGCAGCCGGAACCCTGGACCGAGACACCCGACATGTCGCAACCTGGAGCAGCAGCAGAACCACCAAGACCCGTGATCCTCATCACAGGCGCATCATCCGGTCTCGGCCGCGCATTCTTCCACCACTTCGCCAAGAACCCAACGTCCACCCGCTGCACCGTCGTCGGCGTGGACCGACTGCCCTGGACCGACGACGCAGGCCAGGAACACGCGTCCTACCGCCCCGGCGGCTCGTCCCTGTACGCCCAGCTGGACCTCACCTCGCCCCCCGCGGCGCAGCAGGCCCTCGTGCGCCAGCACGTCGGCGAGGCCACCCCTGTCTCGCTCGTCGTCCACTGCGCCGGCGTGCGCGGCCTCGTCCCGCACGTCCCCATCCGGAGCGCCGCCGAGGTCGCCTCCGCTGAGACCCTCGACGCCATGGACGCCGCCACGCTCCTGCGCACCTACGAGGTCAACGTGGTCGGGACCTTCAACATCCTGACCGCCGTGCTGCCGAACCTGCGGCTGGCCGCGCGGGACGGGCTGGCGCCCCGGGTCGTCGTGCTCTCCTCGCGCATGGGCAGCATCGCCGCCAACGTCGCGGGCGGCGGGTATGCGTACCGCGCGAGCAAGGCGGCGCTGAACGCCGTGCTGCGGAGCATGAGCCTGGACGTGCCTGAGGTGTTCTTCGCGCTGGTGCACCCGGGCAGGGTGGAGACGGGCCTGGTGGCCGTGCGGGAGGACGGGGCTATCAGTGTGGAGGAGAGCTTGAGGGATGTGCTGGCGTTGTTGGAGAGGCTGGGGGGCGAGGCGGGGTTGGGGACGGGGTGTTTTGTGGACAGGTTTGGGGAGACAATTCGGTGGTGAGGGGCTTGCTTCTTCGAGATTCAGGCTAGCTCTTTGAGTGCCTGAGGAGGGGTTTTATTCAGGAGGTAAAGACAGCGGGGAATTCCTCTGGTCAGTGTATGAGGTACTGTTCACTGCCCTGTCTGATCCCGACCACAGTTGGAGGGTCGATCGATTGATCTTGTCGATGCTGGCTAATTCTGGGGAGCGGTAGGCCATGTAGAGCTAGCTCTCTTGTGTATGCCCAGGATAATCTAGAATGCGCCTCTCCATAAACAACTTTGTCTAGTTCATCTTTGGGATCAAGAGATATGATGGAGGATAGGGATCCGAAGAGCTGGTGGGTATGAGTGCCATGTGGAGGAAGTTGGGGAGACTGTCCTGTTTTGAGAATGAACGGGGGTTTAGGGGCGCAGAATAGACAAGCTCTTCATCATGAAAATGGATACAAAACCAAGACCGCGGATCTATCTATCTGAAGAGCAGGGAAATATATGACGGGATGAGGACGGTTTACCTCTGGGCTCGTTGGTAATTTATATGACTGTAAATAGTAGGGTTAGGGTATTTTGTGCTCCATTTTCCCACAGTTTCTTATCACGCCTTGGGCACTTCTCTGCGTTCATTTCTAAATCACGACCTGGACATTGCCAGTACTTATGACTGAAGATTCTGCAGTCATCCGTCAAGTTTTGTGAAGATTTCATGAGGCTCATGGACGGCAAGTGTTTTGAAAGAATTATAGACCCCCGGAACAAGACCGAATACAGCTAATCTGCGATACTCAGAAGCTTGTCACGCCAAACATCCACATGGGCAGGCTGACCGGCATCGGAGTTGCTGCAATCCACCAATATCTGCTTCTTGATTGTAAGCGATGATAAAATATTTCACCCTGGCATGGCTCATGACTTACTTGATATCCTCCAGTCTTGCCGTTGACCTTTCCTATCCCCCCTCAACACCTAAAGTCGAAAGTCCTGGAGAACTAAACTCCAGTCAAGCACAATATAGTTGAGCAGCAAGGATGAACTTCTCTTCTGGACAGAAAGCCAACGTGCTGCTGGTGGGCAGCGGTGGGGTGGGAACAATGGCGGCATACGCGCTGGAGAAGGGTGACAGGGCCAACGTCACAGCTGTCCTGCGTTCCAACTTCTCCGCCGTCAGGGACCAAGGTTTCCACATACGCTCTCTCGAGCACGGCGAGGTGATCAGCTGGAGGCCAAGCAAGAGTGAGAACCCACGACCTAAGAGGGACCATCTCGTTCAGTCGTGAAGCGTTGGCTAAACCCCAAAAACAATGCCCAGTTCGCAACACGATACCCAACCTGGCAGACGAGGGGCTGGATCCATACGATTTTGTGGTCGTCACCACAAAGAACATCGCAGACGTTCCTCCCTCCACCGCACAAGTAATCACACCAGCCATTACACCGGGCCACACAGCCATCCTCCTCTTACAAAACGGCCTCAACATCGAGCGGCCCATCATCGCCGCCTTCCCCTCGAACCCAGTCCTCTCCGGCATCTCCATCATCGGCGCAAGCGAATCCCCCCACGGCGCGATCCTGCACGACAACCCAGACATCTGCTACATCGGCGCCTTCGACAACCCCAACATCCCGCGCGAGCTCTCCGCCGCCGCCGCCAAGACGTTCGTCGGCCTCTACAGCGCCTGCCCGGCCGTCAGCTGCACCTTCGACGAGGACGTCGCCGCCGGCCGCTGGAGGAAGCTCCTCTACAACGCCAGCTTCAACAGCACCGCGGCCGTCCTGCGCATGGACGTGTCCCGCATGCGCGCGAGCGAGCACGTGATCGACGAGCTGGTGCGGCCGGTCATGCTGGAGATCGTGGCCGTGGCCAGAGCCAAGGGCGTCGAGCTGCCGCCTGGCCTGGTCGAGAACGTCATCACGGTGGACCTGTACGACACGTTCTTCAAGCCGAGCATGTATCAAGATGTGGAGAAGGGCAACTTTATTGAGTTTGAGAACATCATCGGCGAGCCGCTGCGCGAGGCGGAAGGGCTGGGTGTGCCGGCGCCGACGCTGAAGGTGCTCTATGCGCTGCTGAAGGGGCTGCAGTTCCAGATCAAGGAGGCGAGGGGCCTAGTGGAGGTGCCGCTGAAGAATACGGTGGGGATGAAGTATGGTGATAAACAGGTGTAGGAGCGGTGAGGCGCTTTGTGGAGTTTCTGGGAAAGGCGGGGGGGGAGAGGTTGCGTCTAGGACGCCTAGGAACACCTGTCGAAGCGATATGATACCAAGCTCAATATATCTGGGCTCGCTATTATATATCGGTAGTTTTATCCAAAGACGAGGTTCATCTGAAAGTAGGGGATTCAAGGCTGTGTGGGTAGGCTTCTCCATGTGGTTAACACATCGGCACAGATGACGTGTTAAGTGAGAGAGCCTGGTCGTCGTCTCCTGACTTGAGCAGTCCAGGACCACTCAAAAAAAAAAAAAAAAAAAAAAAAAGAACTGGTCATGCAAAATCTGATCGTAGATCTAGGGCAAGTTGAGCATAGGCCGAGCATTCAAATTGCCTTGGACCCATGAATTAAGAATTCTATGATCATTCCACCATGTGAGGGTTCAAGTAGGTCTCTTTCTGGCTCAAAGGACGAAACCCACACCGATTAACTCTATGTACTAGTAGATGTGAGAGCTTCAATATGTACTATGTGCATGCTCTTATCTGTCTGTACCTAAAGGCTGTTTTTCCCCCCCTCTCGTACAGGCCATCAAGCGGGTTTCCATGCCTAAGGATCAGGATGTCAAGGCTGAAGGATGCCGGTTAAATGATTGCATGGCAGGACACCGTAGGAGTGATAACAAAAAGGGATTTTTTTCTCTCTCTCTTTCCTATCATACTGTCACTCCATTCTATCTGGTTGATCCACCTTTTCAAAGGCGATCTGACTTGTCTGCTGATGCTGAAGTCTGGATCTAATTGTCATGGACGTAGATCAGAATGCAACGAGTGCAGACCAGCCCGGAAGATATTGACCCCAGCTCAAAAGTATGTGCCATGGTCTTCCTGCCGGTAATTTTATCCTAGAGTCGGAGGATCTAGGAAGTTTGCTGCAGCGTGTGGAGGGGCGAAGAGGCACACTGCTGCACTGTCTGTCTAGAGAACGGTGACGCAAACGTTGCAGGCCATCACGAGACAGTCCTTGAAGATCTCAGATCATCATGCCTGGCTCACCGCTCACCAAGCACTGGTTGGCGAGATTAAGAGGTCCTGAGAGGACTATTGAGAATCAGTCTTCCGAGGTAATCTTTGACATGCCAGTGGAATAGAGATATATACTGCAGATCTGTGGCTTGTGCAGGCAAGTCAAGATTTATTGAGGGCAAAATACCTATCTGAATTAAGCGTTTCTTGGCGGGGGGCTTTCCCCATGCACGGATAATGTACCGAGGGAATGGGCCTTAATTGACGCCGTTGTCGGGCAGTCCATAAATAACCCGACCTCGATGAAAGATGCCCCGGTGAACCATGGTGAAGTCACGGTAATATGTCAAATCACATATCATATTGTACGTCTCCATCATCCCTCGAACCTCCAAAGCGACAGTACCCTCTTTTCATTTGCGAAGCCTGGTTTTCGTCCAGCTGCGCTTGCCTTCAACGAAAAGTTCTGCAATGATTCGTATCTTCTCAACACAGGAACGAACGCAAGGTAAACAACACCATGCTTTTGACTCTCGCTAAAGAGCTGGTATTCCATTTCGAAACCCCCTTCGAGCCCACCTCGTACCAGTCGACATGTGAGCATCAATTGAACGACCCTCAACGTTTTTACCACCATGAAACCGCCTGTGAAGTCCCACACAGTGGGGTCTATTGTTCTGTATCATAGCGCCATATCACCGGCACCCCAGGCTATACTGACCCTGTCCAGGTGGGCGCTCAACCATGAAGGATTCGTGTTAATCCGGCACGCTGGCACGATAAAGTATGTCCTTGTGACTCCCTCGCATGGGTAATACGCACGCACGACTGAGTTGGTGGAGATCTATATTAGGAACCCCCAATCCATATGGCAAGAGAATGCGGGTTCTGAGCAAGGAAGAAAGGGGGCTACCCCCTTGCTGGCAGCTCGGGTAGGTATGCTCTTCTCCAGTGTCGGCGGGAAGGTGTTCCCATACCGACGACATGGTGGCCAATCAATTATCATAAAAGGTTAGCTTGACTCCTCCAAACAATGCTTCCAGGATCAAGTTGGCACGTAGGCCGAAGATGGACGGGGTTACACAGGGCGGATGCGTTCTAACGAATAGCATCTGACGATATGATCCTTGACATATGGGACAGTACAATCAATGTATAATTTAATTACTAAGTAATCCGCATCGCGGGATTCAATAGAGAGCAATCCATCCCACTCCCAAACTGCCTCATAGGTGTACATAGTTCCTGTATGAGCCCAAGGCTATGTAGAACACGACATTTGCTGTTCCAAGGCCGTTGCGTGTGGATTCCGAGTCACCAAGCGTCGAGTGGCATTCAATACAACTTGATAGGATGCATCATCAAACAAAACAAACAGAACTGATACAAGGTCTGTATGTGGCTGTGCTCGTCTACATGCTCGGGGATGGTCTGGGAACTCCGGCTGAAAGCCTATTTCCGCCCCTGACAAGATCCGTGTTGTGCACTACTGAATGCCTGTCGACGGAGAGAAACAGCAGGCGACTTCCGACCGTGGCGTGTCTGTCTGCCAGAGACCTCCTATTCTCTGGATATCACGATGATGTAGGGCTCAGCTTGCTGCCGCGGTTTGCGATGTTGTCATGGCGTGCAGAAAACATTACAGAATGAACAACACGTGCCTCCGGGTTCCTCGCTGCGGAAAAGCAACTGCGTAGCAGCCACAGCAACGCTGGCCACGTGGGCGATGCGATGTTACCCTGTTCCGGACGTAAGCAAGGATGAATGGTCGTGGTCGGGGTGCCCTGAAAAGCTTGCGGAGGATCCAGGGCTGAAGCAGGATCCACTCCTCTCTATCCTTGGTCGGTATTGGAGCGGCGCAGCCACAGGAAAGCATGCAACCCTCCCCCCCCAAAGCAGTACAAGATCCTCTCCGACCAAGAAAAGGGCGTTTGTCAAGCGGCTAGTTCGGAAGCCAAATAACATCGCCATATGACTACAGCATAGAGCTGCAGCAGAAACAACCAGATCATAACCAGAGCGCGGGCGTTGGGGCGCTGAACCAGACCATGCGACTTGTGTGTGACCCATGAACACCAACGATCAGACCTCAATGTCGTCTCTGCGGCCAACCACACACCCGGTCGTCAGGGATGATGCGAGCGTGCGGCATGGTGCTTCGCCGCTGCCAGCCGAGGATGAGTGGGCGGTGCACCAGCAGACCATCAGGCGTCTGTATCTGGACGAGAATATGACCTTGAAGCAGGTGGTGGACACCATGAAGAAGGACTATGGCTTCAGCGCGACGTGAGTGCCGCAGGTAGTCTCTGGCCCATGTGGAAACGCGTGTCGTGTGTTGCACCAATGCTTAGCTGACGGGCTTGAGGGCAGGGTCAAGACTTACAAGAGCCGCATGAGGGCCTGGGGCTACCGCAAGAACATCACCTTGGAGGATGGCCAGGCCGAGCAGATTTCTCAGGCCCTCCAGAAACAGCCGTGGAGCTCGAGCGGCATCGTCCGCCTGGAGCACGGCGGCGTCGTCTCTCTGGACAGGCTGGCTATGCATCTCCGGCGCAGAAGACACCACGTCGAAGGCAGCCGAGGACGCCAGGTGTCGCCGACAACACGATCCATCCTGTGCGCCAACGTCAAAGCGCCTGACATGTACTACATCCCGGAGGCAGTGGTGAGATGTATCAGCGACTATCACCAAGGACGTTGGGGACCCAGGATCTCGACCGTGGAGCAGCTCAACATCACCAGGGATGAACACAACAGCTACACCCAGCTGAATCTCCTGGGCCATGGGATCCAGAGGGCCCTGCAGCAGAAGAAGCTGTCGTACGCGCTTGTTCTGATGCGACAGGCGCCCGAGGTCATCAGGATGTTGATCCAGGTCCAGCCCATCCCCTTCATCGCCAACTTCTTCATGTTTCTGTCTTGGGTGACCAACGGATTTTTTCAGCTGCCCGAGGCCGAGCAATTCACAAAAGTCATCAAGAGTCTAATACAATATGTGGCGACCTCGGCTGTGCAGGGGGCCAACCTGCCTCATGGCCATCCCCTCCGCCAGATGTTGACACTGCTCATGAAAGCCGAGCCTCATGATCTCACAGCAATAGCAAAACAGGCCTTGCGGATGAACTGCGAATCCCTTGAGTCTTTGATCCAGGGTTCTCGGAAGAGCCATTACAACTTCGCGACCTGGATTGTCTACGGGAGGGAAGTCGGCTTTCTGAACCTGCCCCGGAGCCTTGGGAAGAGCATGGAACAGACCCTGCAGGAATACAAGGAGAAGTATGGTGAGCATCAGTAAGTGCCCCCTTCGACCAATACGTGTGGGAAACGGAATTCCCTGCTGACACCAATGGGCCCTCAGTGCATGGACAGAACACATGATTCAACTATACGCCTGGTACCTCCACTACACAGACAGTGCGAAAGGACTCAATCCTTACCTGAACGACAAGATCATGGACCTGTTCGAGGACCTCCTCCAGGGCCAACCAAAGCTGCGCGCAGATGTCCTTGAGTGGCTGGCAGCGGCTGCCGAAGCCCGCGACCACCGCGAGACAGCCGAGAGATACATGCGCGAGCTCATAGAGATCGAGATAGACCACCCCCTGCGACGCGCCGTTCTCGTCACCGACATCCTGAAGCTCGAAGGCTGGCTTATCAAGTGGGGCGAGGACGAAAAGGCCGCCGAGTTGGCCCGATGGCGTATGGAGACGTTCAACGTCTAAAAGCCATGGCTTGAACGGGTCGCCAAAACGGAGTTCGTTTGCGTGTGTCCTTCCCGCATGCTAATACCGGTTCGCGACGCCGGACCGACTGCTTTTTGGGGGGGGGGGGGCGCGAGGCAAGAGGCACAGAATATACGAGAACATATCAGGGTGAAGTTCCACATTGAATGAAACTCGCTTCTAAGAGTCAGTAAAAAGATGACGAGTCAGTACCAATACCACCTAGAACGCGGTCAATGGACAGTCTCCCTCCAGCCTTTGGAAGACTGGCATTCAACGGGATGATTACGACTCCATCAGATGCGCGCATGCAGAGCATCCTTTTTGGATGATCGCGACTGACATCCTTCTTCCTTCGAGCAGCCCAGTGGCCCACCCGAAAACGACGAGCAGCAGCGAGTTTCCTCCCGAAGAGTCCGATGCTATTGTCGAGGTCAGCGTCTTCAGTCGATACGTACACCAAGGAGGATGGACCGCTGTCCGGTCCTTGATTGTGTTATCCTTGGCGAAGATCTAGACAGGTTTACGTGGTTAGAGCTATCGCGCCTCTGCGAAGAGGCATGCGAGGATGTATCAGACGGCGAAATTACAAGCTATGAATGCTGGTGGAAAGACCGCTATCGTGGCAAACTTATGGGCTGAGATTGGTTGGTAGATGGATTTTGGGCAGGACATGTGGACCGGCCTTGGCTCGATCCTTGGTAACCGGGAGCTGTCCTGCTGGTGTCCTTTGAGACTGAAACCTCCACAATGCAAGAGGAGGGACAAAAATCGGGTAAATCTGTCGGCCACAAGGCCTTTGTGGGATGTTTAGTATGGTCGATCCGTCTGTTACAGAGTTCGAGATGCACACACCAAGAAAACCTACTCCACATTGGCAAACAACATCGTCTTGTCTTGACCACTAGAAGCTGATCACATTGGTGAACGATCCTGTCTAGACCGTACTGTCGCTGAAACGGAACCAGACGAGATAGTCTTCCCCTTGATCGAGTATAAGCCAGTAATTTTTCCTGCATTGAAAATTTCTTACACTTGAGGCTTAATATACACCAAGAGTCCATCGACGACTGCTTACTCAATCTTGATGGCAATCTTGCCGAAGTGCTTCTTGTCCCACATATACTGGTAGGCCTCTTTAGCCTGATCCAGATGGAAGATTTTGGGGTCCAGAACAGGGTGAATATCGTTCGCCTCAACAGCCCGGCACATGTCCTCGAGCATTGAGCGAGGCCCCACATACACGCCGCGGAACGTGCAGATATGCATCAACGCGTCGATGGCCGTGACCTTGGGCTTCGCACCACCCAGGAAACCGATGATGCTGATTACCCCTTCGAACTTGATAGCCTCCACACTCTGCTCCAGCGTGCCGGCACCACCGACCTCGATAACATGGTCGACGCCCGCCTCACCGGGTGTGAGCTTCTTGGCGGTCACGCCCCAGTTCGTGTCCTCGCGGTAGTTGATGACATGGTCCGCACCGAGCTTCTTCAGCTGCTCACACTTGTCCGCCGAGGAGGTCGTGGCGATGACCTTCGCACCCGCTGCCTTGGCGAACTGCAGGCCAAAAAGGGAAACGCCTCCGGTGCCCTGGACCAGGACCCACTGGCCCGGCAGGAGGGGCTTGAGACCATACAGGGCGTTCCAAGCCGTCAGGCCTGCGCAGGTGAGGGTCGACGCCTCGAGGGCGTTGAGGTTCTGGGGCGCGTGGACCAGCCCGTTCTCGTTAAAGGTGCCGTACTGACGAAGGGTGCCGTCGACGGCACCGCCCAGCCCCGTTGTGCCTGCTGCGGCGTGGAAAGCGCCGAACTGATGGCCTTGGTTGAAGAGTGTCACCACCTTGTCGCCGGGCTTAAAGCGCGTCACGTGCGGGCCGACCTCGACGACCTCGCCTGCGCCATCAGAGCAAGCGGCAACGGGGAAGTTGGTTGGGAAAGGGTATAGGCCCTTATGCATCGTCGTCGTCAGTCATTATACTTTTTTTTTTTTTTGACGAAATGCTACGTTGTCATGTGAAACTCGCCTTGGGAATGATCAGGTCGCGGTAGTTGAGCGAGGCTCCATTAATCTTGACAAGGACATCATTGTCGCCCACTTTCGGTACAGAGACATCGCCGTATTCCAGGCCATCGAAACCCTTTTCAGTGCCGGTGACTGTCCACTGCTTCGTGGTCGAAGGTGCCATCGTGAAGAAGGATGCTTGAGAAGTTCCTCGTGTTCTGTGCAATTCTGGTGGGAGGGTTTTCGTTTTCAAGTCTAAAAAAATAATGAAAATCAAGAAAAATCAATGAAATAAGAGAGTCGTATTGCTGGTGACTTGAAAGTCAGCAAAAGTTATGGTATGAGAGTATTAAATATGCATTCGGACGAAAGGCCCGACTCCGCAAGTCAACCGCCGCCTGTTTATTAATGCGGGTATACTTTTCCTGAGCTCAACAAGATCCACTTGGTGGGTCTCAGAAATTAGAATGACCTAAGTAGTGACTTAAGTATATGACGTGACTCTTGTACAGAAATCTTCAAAGTCATGCCTGTGGAACGAGACATGGGTTGGCTTGGAAGACGTCATGATTTTGGTGTTGTAACCTGTCCGTACCGACCAGACAGAGAAACTAGACATTCGGCAGATGGTGCACATCCTTGCCTGTATTTATTTTATTATCTCGATGTTATGCGTTAGATATCCCGCGTCTGAGACAGTAAACATTACATATTCCATCACAGTAAATCCTCGCTAGGCCTGAGTCTGACCCTCAGACTTCAGTATACTCTTCAAAGCTCACCATTCCATAAATGTTTTACTCAAAGCCAAGTTAGTCTAAGTATTGACTTGCATCTGCTTAAGAATAATTTCGCAGTGTTGAGTCTTCTTATCATCTTCTTACAACCGTGATGAGGACGCAGCCCCCGCTCTCTCTCCTTGTTGAATTCAGACGCGGAAAAGCGAACATAAGGTCACAAATCCTCAATTTGCCTGCTATTGTCTTTCCAAGTTTCTATAGTGCTCAGATGGCAATAGGTGTCATGAGGGATGAAGAGCATAGCCAGAACAATTTGATTGATAGCTACCTATGTTATATATTAAATCATACCCGTCACACCAGCAGAATCTAGCCAGCAAGTATGACAGGACTGTAAGAACACAATTCAAGGTCCATGAAGAGAGGCCTCTGGTCAATTGTTGTTTCATAGGCACAAAGTACACCAGGCTGGACTTAGTAGACCATCCTGATGGCGTATTTATCCCTCCTGTTCAGCAAAAGCTGGAACAGCTTCAAAAGTACCTAGTAAGCACTCAATCATAACTACACAGTATTTTATGCACGTATACCTGATTGCCTAAGCAGGTAAACAATCCTCCACACGTAGCCTAGTGCATCTCAGCTGGACAACGCCCCTACCTGGTCGAATCCTACTTCCGTAACTCTGGCATTTTCAAACATTGATCCTGTGCTCTCATAACACTACCGACCGGTCATGAAGTCTCATCGGAATATGCACAACATGGCGTCTGCCACTTCCTAGGATTCAGTTGCAACACCACACGAAGGCCTCGTCCCAGGCGCCATTGGCTCTTCGTTATTCCTCTACACCAGAGGCGCACCAAGACAACCAGGCCACCCAGTCGTCATCGACGAGACCAGCCTCGGCGTAAGCTGCGCCATCTGGGCCGCCGCGCAGAGGATTCTCGAGCCGCCGATCCGCAGCTGCACTGGGGGAGCGCAAGCAGCTCGACAGTCAACCCTTGGGGATGAAACCTGTCCACGGTCGTCCGGGGCGAGGCATGGCGAGATTTTCAACGGATCCTCGACTTGGGAGCTAGCGACGAGCAGGATCAGGACACGATTGAGCACACACAGGAGGTAAAGGAGTGAGCGGTTGGGGGCGTTTCGATCTTCAAAACTAGCTGGAGCAGCTCCGACTGTCGGGCAATGGTCGTTTTGTCCAGGCTCACAAGAGCGCGCACGCGGTCATGATGACTGCGCCTAAATTGGTTGCCGATGCGGCCTTGGACGTATGGCAGCGGAGTATCTATGGAAAAGTGTTCCAAGACTAATTATAGAATTCACAAAGAGTGGCCGCGTTAATGACCTTTACTGACGCACTGCCCTGCTCAAGGAACAGGATCGAGACCAAACCCACCAACCTCCCAAGCCGCCGCAGCAAGGAACAATGTCTCCTCGCCCCATCTCTTCCCTATCATCTGCATCCCAATAGGCAGCTTTCCCTCGTCATCTGTCGTCTTTCCCCATCCCACGGGTATGACAAAGCCTGGATGGCCGGTCAGGTTGAAAGGACATGTATTCCACGTGTTGCCCAGCGCGAGGTCGTGCTTCTCCTTCACACTAAGCTCCCCGCTCGGGTGCCTCATCGCCACAGCCGGGTTCACGGGCGTAACCAACACATCATACTTATGCAGCGCCGCATCGTAAGCCGCTCGCAATTCATGCGCATGCGTCACGGCCTTACCCCTCGCGGCGAGAGGGAAGCGATCTTTCTGCTGATTGAGGAACGTTCCGCTGAGCAACTTGTTGACAACCGCAGGCGCAGCCTTGTTCACTGTCTGATACCACGCCCCATTGGGCACTGGCGGGTCGAGGTCGGCGAGCGGCCAGCTGAGGAGGTCTGGTGATTTGTTGTAGATGAACACATCTGCCATGCCTGCTCTTGTCACGGCGGTGAAGATATCGGCGCCGAGCGTGTGGAGCGGGATGCTGACCTCCTCGACGACGCCTCCCAGGGATCTAAATCGGTTGCCCGCCCTGCGGACCACCTCGGCCACCTCGGTAGTGAGTTGCGGTGCAGACCACGCCTCCTTGAGGATGCCGATGCGCAGACCACGTGCGGCGGTCGAGGATGTCCAGTCACCAGCCGCCTTGCGGGTCTCGATGGCTGTGTCGAGAAGTTCGTGATAGGGCGCCACGTTCTGCCGAAGGGGCGTCTCGGGCGTCATGCGCGGGTCGAGACCATCGTATCCAGCCAGCACTGCGAGGAGGAGGGCGGTGTCACGTACTGAACCCGCCATGGGCCCACAGTGGTCTATGGCAGGATACAGCGCGGTGAGCCCCGTGTAGGGCACCAGGCCGTGTGTCGGCTTCAGGCCGTAGATGCCAGAGTAGCCCGCGGGCTGGCGGATGCTGCCTCCTTGGTCTGCACCGAGGGCGAGGTCGACGCCCTCGCCCAGTTTGTCAAGGCCGTTGTTGTCGTCTCGTTCCTTGTCACTCGTGCGGCTGTGTTTGCCTCGCCATTCCCGCACGCTCTTGATCCCTACGAGGGCCGCACTTCCTGAACTGCTGCCACCACACTGGTATCCCTGGAGCCAATGGTTGTCCACGGGCCCTGTCGCGCTGGTGAAACTCAGAGCTGACATGCAGTAGTTCTCGCAAGTCGCCGTCCCGATGACCGTGGCTCCGGCCTCCAGCACCCGTGTCACGACGGGAGCGTCAAAGGTCGAGATGGGATAGGGCTGGTCTTTGCTCAGGTGATATGGATGCGTTCCTCCTGTCAGCGGGAGACCCGCGACCGAGACGTTGTCCTTGATGGCCACTGTTTTGCCCGATAAGGGCCCGGTGCCAGTTGGTTTGATCACGGTCTCAACAGATGTCTTCTTGTCAATTTCAATCTGACACGGTTGAGAGTTTGCCTTGGTGAGAATACGACCTGCTTACCCTAAAGCTCCAAGCATTGAGAGGGTTTTCAGACGCTATCGGCTCTGTGTAGGATCGTGGAGAGGCCTCATCGGATTGGAGCAGTGGGTGATGATACGCTGGCAAGGCGTTCACGGTCTCAATGGCTGAGACAGCAGATTGGAGGAGTTGAAGGTAATCCGACTCATCATCTGGCTGCATGGAAAATCCCAGCGAGTCCGCCACCTGCTGAAGATCCGCGCTCGTGGCATTCTTGTAATTTGATGACCCCAGCTGCGCTTGCTCAATGGATTGAGTATGCTCTTTTGTGTTTTGGATTTGCGGAGACATTGTGAACGGTGGCACAAAAATCTCAGGTTTCTTGTAGTAAAAAAATTAAATAAAAAAAAGCAAAGTGTCAATAGTGGAAGGACAGATGCATCTCTGTCGGCTGAACCTGTAAGATGAAGAAACACGTCCAGAAATGAGTGATGTTATACCTATTCTGTTGCAGGTGTAATCTGCAATGATACTGCTGATAAGGATCTTTGATCAAACATTGGACGTCTGAAGTAGTGCCTCTTTTCGGCAATGGAACCCCGCCCCCAAGTATCGGCTTTTGCAGTAGAGATACTGCTTTATAGTCAGTCCCGACAGCTCACAGGAATCTCAATAATCATGATGATTGGGATTCGCTGGACCTAATATGGAAGAGTGTATTGGGAGAATCTCTCGAGTCACAGCGGCATTGTGAATCATACTCTTGAGCATTGAGTGATAAAGAGCCCAGTTATGTATGGAGCACACGATACAAGCGAGGTCAAATGATTCCCCAGGTCTCGTTCCTAATTCCGGTCCAGCCGAGGTCGAAAGATCGAACTTTCTCAACCTGAATGTCAAAGAATGTGGACGGTCTCGCGCGCTGCATTATCTGAACTTTTTTCCTTCGCACCAAGATTATGACAAAATCAATATTCCAAATAAACGAAAACGTCATGTGGCGCATCTTTTGGTAAGGTAGCCGCCTACAAGTTTGTGCAGTGAAGACACCAACGAAGCGGGTCTCACTAGGGTATTGTGCTGCACTCGTCCCAACAACAAAGTTTGTAAAATGAATGGAAAAGAGAGAGAGAAACAAGAACAAGAAAGCTGTCCTCAATCCAGAACGCTCTTGTTCTCCGAGACATCGACCGAGACCTGCACGGTACGATGAATGATGTGCTTCTGACTGCTATCATCCTCCAGCTCCATCCAAGGACCCTGGCCTGTTTGCGAGGCCGAGACGGTGGTCGTGGTCCCCCTCCCCTTGGGCGTCATGTAGCCCATCTTTATACTCTCTCCCCTCAACCTCTTGTTGGAGCTTGTGGGGTTCATCGCGTAGGACCCGGGGGTGTTTCGGTACGAGTCGCCCTTGGATGACTTGTCGATCCATGACTTGAGCAGTGTCCGTAGCGAAGGCAGAGAGCCTGCCAAAATACCCACGCCACACTCGACGATGGACCAGAGAAGGATATTGCAGACGTTGTCTGGTGAGAAAGCAGGTGTTAGAAAGAAACCAAAGGTTAAACAATAGTAGGTAGGTGAGTAGGTTGAGCCTGTGACAAGGGGCACGTACAGTCATAGTTTGTCACAATGTTGTAATATCTTAGATAAGGCAACCGAATCACCGTTGCGGCGCTCGCAATGATGCCCAGGGCGAGGACACCACAGACGGACAACTTTAGCCGTCTCTTCATCTGCAGATTCCACACGACGATACATGGAACGAGGGAGCAGGTCCAGTCGGTTATAATGGCCAGCACCGAAATCATGTATGAGAGTCCCGTGATGATCTGCACTGAAGCACACCATCCTCCTTCGACCGAGGTGTCCCAGTAGTAGGCTAGAGGTTGACAGAGAGATGCAACGGCGATGAAGCCAATTACTGTTGAGAACATTGGTCAGCAAACGTGGTTCATTTCAGTCGGATCAAGTCAGGCGAGAAGCGCCGTCAGCGACATGGCTAGACGCTTCATGCTCTACTTACCCCCACTGGCTACGGATGCTGTCATGGCCGCCCAGATGGTAATCCGGTAAGGTTTCTCGGTAATAATTCTCAGCATCGTCAAGCAAATGGAAGATTTGATGAACGGCAGGCTACAGGCGTAGGTTAATTGGAAGAAGACAATGTTCTTAAAAAAGGCATATTGATTAGCATTAGCTCTTGAATGAAAATTGTTGGGCAGAGTAGTTGTTGCGACCACTTCTGAATGTCTGCTCACCCTGGTAGTGGAAGTCTTATTCCATGTATTGAGGCGTGAATCCACGGTCCCCAGCCCGGTGTACACACCCATACAGGTGAAGACACTGCATGCAGTGAAGACTCCCATGGCTATAACCATAAGACCATCGTCAAGTGCGTATTTGCCAGTCTGAATTCGAGTCCAGGTCCGTATCCCAACCACTACGAGGCTCAGACTAGTCAGGACGACAGTCACGACCAAAGTAACCATGCCTAGCCCGTCGGGCCGCCATATCCAATTTTCTTCTGTTGACGTTGACATGAGGGAGAGTCGCTAGTCTCTCAGAGACTTCGGCTGGCTAGAAGACCCGGCTTTCGTTCCAATGAACGACGTTGGCGGAGGAGATGGATCGAGTGGGGTGGGAAACCGTGACAGAGAGGGAGCACCAAAGAGGCCCGGAGTGGATGATCAGCGAAAACATACGATAAACAGAAGATTCAGGAAAAGGTGTTTACGACGAGGTTACAAAGCGATTGTAAAAATATAATCTTGACCAAGGGATTATCTTGGGAACGAGTACATACGAATAAGACGTGAAAAAAATAAAAACAATTTAACATTTACGTAATGAGCGACTCAGCGGTCCCCCGGCCCAGGTAATCCTTCACAGAGCAAATTTTACTTCTGTATTTTGGGCAGTCTCGATACGTTGCCACTGTCGAGCACTTCTCAATCCAGACAGATGTTTTCTCCAGGTGGGGCTCAATACTCAGGGGCAGCTTGTTGGAAATTTAAGGCGACCAGGCCTACCAGCAGCTCGAGGCTTGAGTGGAGGAAGACAGTATCCGTCGTATGGGGCGTAGCCAAGGTACAACGTTACTATCAAGCTCAGCACCTGCATGCATCCCTAGGGAGATCATAGCTGTATATTGCCTATATTGCTGTATACATCACGACACGTCTATATTCGTAGTACAAACGAGTGTTTGCTCTCCTCAAGCCTCAGCCTTCAGGTCAAATACTCTCTGGTGATTGTACTCACTCGCAGGGTACTTCTCACGCAATTTAGGTACACAGGAAGCAGGGTTTTGATTCATGCTCTCAGAGTCCGTGCACTCAACACGTCTCACTGGCTGGCCTGACGGCGTCCATTGGCTCCAAATCCTCTCGTCTCAAGTATTGTTGATCAACACCGCCATATCTAGTGTCTTGCCAGCCTGGGACCCAGGTCTCAGGCTGAGGATCCATGAGTGGCTTCTCATTATGTGGCTCGTTTTATGCATCCACTCGCGCTACTACTTTGGACGAAGTAACAAACTTGGAAATTCTCATACACGTCTCTCCCTCAAACTTGCGCCTTGTTCATTTAATCCCCTGGAAAGGAGGATAGTTGGCGTCGCCTGGGCATCAATCCTTGGTCGTGGACGAAACAAGAACTGTATATACGAAGAGGGAAAAAAAGAAAGAAGCAGAGAAAGGAGAAGAAGAAGAAGAAGAAGAAGAAGAAAAGGAGTACCGGCGCTCTTCTAATGCTGTAGGCTTTTCTGTGTGGGTGGTGAACAGCATATGCTATCGTAGTTTGCCACGTGCAAGAATCGTCTTTGTTTCGTATTCCACGTGTAGGAAAGAAATGTGAATAGTCGTGGCTTGCCATACACGTGAAAACCTTTCTGGGATGAGATCTTCCTCTCTACCCTGTACTGAAAGAAGTATATGACGCGTCAGGATTTTTGTGTGTTGAACGATTTCTTTAGTGCTGCTGCTTGAGAAGGGGGAAAAGACACCTAGCACTAGACTGTGAGTAACGGTCAAGTATGGAGACTTCGTAAGGATCAAAGGGGGTAAAATTCTCTAAGCCAATAATTGCTTCAAGAATCGAGGTGGCTCCACTAGGAACTAGTCACCTCTCATGCGTGTCCGCTGGGTATTTGTCCCTAGAGCCGAGTAGTCCCACATATATCCATGAAGAGAGGTTAAAAGTCCTCGGCAGCCTTTCCCCGGGGGCGGGTATTTCTATGGGAATAACCCACTACTACCCGGCCCGTGTTTTAGAGCGTCGATCTGTTGTTGTTCATAGTAATTAATACCGGCCCAGATCAATTGTTTTCCCCACAACTGTGACAACTGAGGAGGTTCGGATTACACGACACTCACTATGCAATCTTGCAGTGTACATTGACTAACGGAATGCGATATTGTGCAATCCCCATGCGGGACATCGACTTTGCATGACTTCCCCCCCTTAAATATCTTGTGAGACATAAAACAAATACTCTAACATACTAGATAGCAAATACAAGAGGTATTCATATCTGAGGGTGTGAACCAGCCCTGCACCGGGAACCAATTATGGGTCCTGAGGACCCATTGAATCCTTCTCGAGGAGGCTTCAGCGTTCTAGAATATCTAGGCATCTTTCACCATAGAGGACGAGTGCCCCTTTGTGACCATGATCTCAGGGGTAAATTTCACGTACATGCGATATCTCCGTTCCCCAAACGATGATCACAGGCGGTCGGTTAGTATACAGGGGGGGGGGGGAGAAGTAGTAAATGTTACGCGAATGCAGCATCGGCAGATGGTTGCCTGCGCGTGACTCCCCCCCTAGGCCAGATTTGGGCCATGGACTTTGATGCCAAGGACGAATGAGATGCAAAACAGCTTCCGGAGAGTGCGACGGCTGGGCGGAAGTTGGTGGGCATGAAGGAATGGCCGCGGGAGGGGGGAAACCTTGGGGCGGTGAGGACCAACAGGGCGGAGCGTCCACTTTGAGGGGAACATAGAGGGGAAACGACAATTAGGGGTCGTCGTCGTCTAACGACTCGTGTCTGTACACCACTTTCTTCTCCTGTGGACTGGTATTAGTGATGGTGCCAACTACTGCCCTGGGGAGAACATCAACTATCGGAGAGCATTGTGATTTGTTCGCCTTGCAGCATATGCTAAAGATAAGACCCACCATGGTCCAATTATTTTTTCCGTATTGCGTGACAGGTAACACAAGGATAGTGATAGGTCATTGTTGAGAGACTCATTGTAGTAAGATCTCACATTTAAAGCGAGCGTCAGACTCTCGATGTTGGAGAATAAGCTCTCGGAACGACACGAGCAGGCCGACGTACGATTTAAGGTGTTGACCTTTGACTTTCTGAACACGCGCGCGAGAGAGAACGAAAACAGCCTCTTGGTTTATAATTCTTCGCTTCAGTCATTTTTGTTTCACAATGGCAGGAATTGCTCCCGGAAAGACCTTTACGCCTGGGCTGGACTTCAGTGGCCAGTCCTACGTCGACTGGGCCAAGAAGGCCGATGCTGACATTGAGAGGGCTCACGCGATCATCAAGGAGAAGCTGCCCCTTCTCGGCCAGCTGAAGGGCGTCATCTCCCTCACCTTTGGTGATCGCCAGCCTATCTTCCTCGATGCTCGCTCGGGGGAGGCGAAGCTGGTGGACTCGTTCTCTGGCGAGCCCACCACCACCCTGAATATGAAGGCTGAGTGTGAGATCACGCCGTTCCCATGTCGACACCGCTGGAGTGGACAATAATAACTGATGCCGCGCACAGACATTTCTCAGTTTTACGAGGGTAAACTGGAGCCTCGTTACGGACTGTTCAAGGATGCCTTCTTCCATCCGGCGTCCATGCCGAAGGGCAGTATCGCTCATGGCATCAAGTTCGCCGACTTGCTCACGCCTAATCCTCCCGTGGCGCCAAAGAAGGTTGTGCCAGGGGCGTTCCCCCGCCTGCCGAAGCCTACGGAGGATCTCGACCAGGTCAAGCTCGACATTGAGGAGTTTGGATACGGCCTGTTCAAGAATGCCCTGACGCCTGCGCAGAACGCTGTCCTGAAGAAGGCTGTGCAGGAGCAGGCCGCTGGCGAGAACAAGGCCGGGGTGGGACAGGAGGATGGAGGCGGATCTAACCAGCGCATTTGGACCCTGATCAACAAGGGCGACGAGTTCATTGACTTCCTCAACCATCCCCTGATCGATGCCCTCGTCCCGTGGTTCCTTGGCGAGCACGCCCTGATCCACAGCTACAGTGCCAAGTAAGCAACACTTTCCGATGAGAACCCCCCCCCCCCCCGCCGGGGCCAGAGCAAAGAAGAAGAAAGAAAGAAAGAAAGAAAGAAAAAAAACTGACACTCACTGCCCTGCAGCATTACCCGCCCAGGAGGCACCCCGATGCAGCTGCACACAGACCAGGTCGCTATCCAGCCGCCTCTGCGTAACCTCGCCTTTGGGCTGAACTTCCTCTGGTTCCTCGAGGACTTCAACGAGGAGAACGGCGGCACTCGCATTTTCCCTGCGTCTCACCTGGGAGCCGTTGCTCCTGAGGACATCTTCAACATAGAGGGCACAGTCGCGGCCGAGGGCACGGCCGGGACAGTTCTCATCACCGACAGCAGAGTGTGGCACGCCACGGGGCCTAACAATGCCAAGTCGGGCGAGAGGCCTGCCATTCTCATGTTCTTCATGAGGAGTTTCATCCGCCAGCAGGAGAACAACTTCCTGTCTCTGCGGAAGGACGTCGAGGCGAAGCTGTCCGACAGGGTGAAGAGGATGCTTGGATTCTGCACCACGGGCGCGCTTGGAGGAATCCAGGGAGAGGTCCGAGAGGGAATTTACGTCACGAGGAAGGACGATTGCGTTGGCAAACTCCGCGCGGAGCATGTACCAAAGTAAACTCTCGGCCAGATGCCCAGATGCCCATAATACTACACGTACTCGAGGCCATCACGAGTCCCAGTTCCCATGCTGAACACAAGTTGTACATTTGCAATTTGTCAGAATGTCCCCCAGGTCTCCTACGGGGCTCTGAACTGCCTGTCGACCGCAGTCATGGAGATGTTATGGCTGATAGTAATCGAATCGACAGAGACCCGAGTCCAGCCAGGGCTTCCGAGTAAATTAGCATGGTATTCCAACAGGAAAAACGAACAAGACCCAGTTTGACAATAAACGCACCTTAATAAATGGAACTATGTTCTGTATGACTGGACGTGCTATCGTCAACATCAACCTGGTGCTGTTTCTTGTCTTCAAATGTTTCCTCTCCCCCGGGCGGCGGGTTCCTCTCCCTCTCTTTCTCTCTCGGGAAGCTTAAAGCGTAGGCTGCACCACCTTGACACGAGCGTCTGCCAGATTGACTGCTTCGATATCAAATCTGAGAGTAAAGATAGTCTATGGAGTGGACAATGGAAGGGGAAGAAGAAAACACATCAAGAAGAAAGGAAGTCAGATGGGCCAAGACAATAAGGCGGAGAAGGGGCGTGGACGAGGAGACCCCTAACCCTGGAGAAGCTGCCTTGTACTATGTACCCGATACAGTAGGAACTACTAAGCTCCCATGTCTTCAGTACGTAGTGCAGCAGACCCCACCTTCCCCCACCAATCCAGCAGGGCTAAAGACAGTATGCCCCGGCGGGGGACCGGGGGGGGGGGTGGGCGCAGTCAGTGAATGGGACGCCGTGTTTGCCTCCCTCACCTTGCCTAGCACGCCGATTCACGCCTAGGTAAATTAATTCCTGCTGAACTATCTTGTTCGATCCTCTTCCCCCCCCTTCATGTGAGCTTCGGACTTGATCCGTTTCATGAACGAATGGGAAACCCGGCCCTCATCCTGAAGTACGCAGCAGATCTTTGTCTCAGGCCAACAACAATAAGAGAAGAAAAAGAAACAACAGTCTTTTTGTTCCAGATGGCGTCATGAACCGACAAACTACCTTTTCGCATCCTCTCGTTTTCCCGACTGGCCCGGACTTGTATGCACCGATTCGACGTTCTTCCTCGTTTGTTATCACCATCTAGCCTCGCCCTGAGGCTTTTTCTTTTCGACCGAGCTTTGATCAGACTCGAGGCTGCAACCATGACCGACTCGTCGCCCTCGCCCTTTTCTACGCCTAAACGCAAGAGACCGCACGGCACTTCTGAGAATGGCCCCCCTCTGGTGAATACACAGTTCCGCTTCGACGCCAGCGTGGCCGGTACGTTGCCGCCTAGCGATGAAAGCAGCCCTCGTACCAAGGTTGCTCACAGGTTCGGAGGTCTCGTCCTTGCCGACCGCAGTGTGCATAGCGGCAGCGGAAGTGGGGGCGGGGTTGCAGCGGCAGCGGCACAGGCCCCTGCGCAGCGTGCGAGGCTTGGAGTTGCCGGTAGCGATGGGGACGATGGTGCGACGGACACGATGCAAGTAGACGAGGACGAGTCCAAGATGAGGAAGCGCACCCGGACATTGCCCGAGCCAGACATAAACACTGGCTCTGAGGGCTCTGAGCAACCTGCGCCGCCCGTCGAGGACGAGACCCCTGCGACGCCTAACGCTCGAGAGAGCGAGCTAGGTGGCGCCACGGAGCTGACCGCCACCCAACCTGGAGTCGCGCCGGCTGGTGAGGATACACCACCACAGCCGGATCCTGTCCCCCAAGTAGCCATCGACCGGACGCTCCTGATCTCGTCGCCGAAGCCATCTCCAGCCAAACTTTCCAGGCCCGCGCCCGCTGTCGACCCCGCTGTCGAATCACTCAAGACGAAAGCAGGCCGAAAGCGAGCTGGTACACCGCCGATTGCAGATACCAGCACCAAGACCGACCCGGTTCGAGCCGCCCTGACCTGGCACGAGGATGAAATCACAGTCTACGATCCGGAGGACGAAGATGACGACGGCGTGGGGATTAATGGCATCGGGTTCAAGCCGACCCCCGCTATTGCATACGCCCGCACCATGAAGAGGAGGCAGCAGCTGGCCGAGTACAAGAAGAGGGAAGAGAAGGAAGCTAGGGCCCGCAGGAGCCACAGGAGACGCGGCAGTCCAGAGAAACCCGTGGCACCGACGTTAAAGCACAAGAGCCGCAGTGACAGAAAAGTGCGGTTTACGGAGGCCGAGAGCACCGCGATGATTGAAACGATCTGATGACCATTGCTTTGGGGGAAAACGGTTTCCTACAGTTGATACGAGTCGCCGCCGCCGACAGGACCATCGCTTAGGAGGACCATCTTGGTGTTCAGGGTCACAAATACCCAGACTTGGCTTCCCGCCCTCCCATTCCCCCCTCCAGAGTACCCAGCTGGCGGGGGCTTGGGTCTCGTTTAGTCGGGAGCGGGGGGGGGGGGGGTCGGAGGTTCAGCGGATTTGCTTTTTAGGGACGCGGTTGGAGGAGCAGGCTTTTGCGATCGCGGGCTCAAAGCTCGAGAGGATTCCTTTTTGAAGAAATTGCTTCACAGAATACCCATAAAACGCCACAATAATGCAACACAACGAATTTTTTTTGTTCTTTCCAGATGCCTTTTCTCCGGTGCCTCACCCCATGTTTTGTGTTTTGTTTTTCTTTCTTTGTGCTTTCTTTTTTCTCTTTGCGCCGGTCTGTGGGTTCCTACCAGAACCTGTACCAGCTCTTTTGCGCAGTTTTTGGCGTGGCAAGTTCTTGCTCTGTCTGCCGTTGTAACCTCTTCTCGTCCTCCTGTTTCTTCTGCTCCGCCTGCTTCTTGCTCACCACCTCGACCACCCTCTTCATGTTTGCACGCTCGACCCTCCTTTGGTACTGGCAGTACTCGTACGCGATAACACTGACTGCGACTCCGGAGCCGACAGCCCAGTTTGCCGCCTTTGGTATGGGTGCTGCTCGCCCGCCCAGTCAGCCACAGGATCTCCTCTTCCTTCTCCTCGGCCAAGATTTTTTTTTTTTTTGAGCTCCCAAACGTTGCTCCCAAGGGACACAGTTCTGTAAACATACCGCCAATAATGTACCTCAGAAACCCAATCGCAGAGCCAGATCCGATGCCCGTAAGCAGCCCCTCTCGCGTGCACGGCGCCTGGTGCACCTTGAGAAAATCATCCGCCTTGATCGTCGTCACGGCCTCGCCCAGGGTCGCGCGCTTGTTGGGGTCTACACCCTCTGGTATGGGTTTTGACTTTAACGAGACCTCGGCAAAACGCTGTGCCGCGGCAGCCTCTGCCTGCCGTTGTTGTTGTTCGCGGTCGAGGGGGGTAGGCTGGTTGGGTGACGAGGGTGAGGCGGACATGGCGGGCTACATCTGGGTTCTCTTATTGCAGAGACCTTTGTCGGCGCATTGAGAATTCGACTGGATTCAATTCATACTGACTGACGTCCTCTGCCGCAGTCAAAAGATCATGCCGGCTGGTCTGTGCAGCCTGCAGGGATGGCAGCTAGCGCATGCAGCCAGGGCGTGGGGCAGTAGCAAGCTAGGCCTCTATGGGGTTCAATGTACCACTGTACAGCCCCCCCCCCCCAGGGCACTTGCAAAGTGCGGCGCGTCTAGACGCGGTCCAGCACTGCACTCAAGACGCGTCAAGCAGATTCAGAGGGGAGGGAACCACTTTGATATTTCACTCGCAGCAGCCAACAACACCATGTTGGATTCTGCTGACATGCCAATGGACGGAGGTTCATGAAGTTCTGCTGATGATCCCTTTTTTCTCTTTTAACCTATACCCTCCTGTTCCTTGATCAGTTCACTTGTATGCACTCTTTACACCCGCATCGAGTTCCTTTCACGTCTTGGGTTCCTCATTCGACACGCGTTGGCCCTCGCCGAATTGAGCCATTGGACACCCCCGATCACGATTTCACCCTCCCAACCTGAAGACCCTCGATCAGCCCTCACTACTTCTCCCCACAGACACGACCTCTTCCATCCTCCACCATGCCAAATACCTCCCTCCGCCGGCCCCAGAAGGGGTTCCGTGGTGGCCGGGGCGGCAAGCAGGCCTACCACGGCGGCTCCAGGACACGAACCTTCACCTCCTCCATAAATCGCGCCGAGGCGACATCTGCTGACGAGAAATGGGAACGCACGCGCCTCGCCCACGCCATAGACGAGAACATGGGCTTTGCGCGGTACGAGGCGGGACGCCCCCGCGAGGGCTGGCTCGTCAACGTGCAGCCCACCTCTCTCGAGGACCCCCGCGTCCCGGGCGGCGGCGGCCGGGCCGCGCTCGACTGCTACTTCATCGAGGAGGACGGTGCCACCTTCAAGGCGACGATCGAGTACGAGCCGTACTTCCTGGTCGCGGTGCGGAAGGGCCGTGAGATGGAGGTCGAGGAGTGGTGCAAGAGGGTTCCCGGCGGCGGCGTCGTGAGGCGCGTGAGGAGGGTCGAGAAGGAGGATCTGAACATGCGGAACCATCTGCTGGGCTACCGGCGGACGTTCCTGGAGCTGAGGTTCGCCAATGTTGGGGACCTGCTGGCGGCCCGGAGGGACATCATGCCGGTGGCGGAGAGAAATAAGAAGGGCATGGACGCTATGGATACCTATGCTGAGGTTGCTGCGTGAGGACTACCCCCACTGAGGGCGGACGATGGCCCTCGACGAGGGAGAGAAGAGGGAGGAAAAGAAAGAAGAAGAAAAAAAGCTGACAATAAAACAGGGCAAGCAACGGCAATTTTGACCTTTTTGACGACGACTCACGAGATGACGACCGGCGACTCAATACCTCCATTTCCGATGCCAGTGATTTCCTTGTTGATATAAGAGAATACGACGTTCCATACCATGTGAGAGTAATGATAGACAAAGGTCAGCTCACTTCCCTTCCCATCCTCCTTGTGGCTCACAGCAATACTCATGGCAGAGAATAGGCATCCGGGTGGGGAAGTGGTACTTTGTCGAAGCAAAGCATGGCGTTACCACAATGACATGTAACGAAGAGCATCTCGCCATGGCCGACCCGGTCGTCATGGCCTACGATATCGAGACCTGCAAAGCACCGCTGAAATTCCCCGATGCTGCCGTCGACCAGATCATGATGATTTCGTACATGATCGATGGACAGGGGTTTCTCATCACCAACCGGGAAGTGGTATCAGAAGACATCGCCGACTTCGAGTACACGCCCAAACCAGAATACCCAGGACCCTTTATGATTTTCAACGAGCCCAACGAGCGCGCCGTCCTCGAGCGGTTCTTCATGCACATCAAGGAGGCAAGGCCCACTGTCATCGCGACATACAACGGTGACTTTTTCGATTGGCCATTCGTGGAGGCGAGAGCAAGCGTCAACGGCATCGACATGTACCACGAGATCGGCTGGAGGAAGGACAGTGAGGACCAGTTCAAGTCCAACTACAGCGCCCACATGGACTGTTTCCACTGGGTCAACCGAGACAGTTACCTCCCGCAGGGCAGTCGTGGCCTGAAGGCTGTCACGGTCGCCAAGCTTGGATATGACCCCGACGAGCTTGATCCGGAGCTGATGACACCCTACGCTGCCGAGAGGCCACAGACACTGGCCGAGTACTCGGTGTCCGATGCGGTGGCAACATACTACCTGTACATGAAATATGTACACCCGTTCATCTTCTCGTTGTGCACCATCATTCCCCTAGGACCAGACGACACCGAGCGGAAGGGCACTGGAACCCTCTGCGAGATGTTGTTGATGGTCCAGGCATACAACCATGAGATTGTGCTTCCGAATAAGCATGTGTCGCCCAAGGAGGCGTTCTGGGAAGGACATCTGCTCGATTCCGAGACGTATGTTGGCGGTCACGTCGAGAGCATTGAGGCCGGTGTCTTTCGAGCGGATATACCAGTCAATTTCGCTGTGGACACCGGCGCGGTCGACGAGCTCATCAAGGACCTGGACAACGCGTTGAAGTTCGTCATCACGATCGAGGAGAAGAAGAAGCTTGAAGATGTGGAGAACTACGATGAGGTCAAGGCACAAATCCTCGCGCGGCTGAATTCGCTGAAGGCAACCCCGAACCGGAGCGAGCGGCCTCTGATTTACCACCTGGATGTCGCTTCTATGTATCCCAACATCATGACGACAAACAGGCTGCAGCCGGATTCCATGATACAGGAGTCAGACTGTGCCGCCTGCGACTTCAACAGACCCGGCAAGACTTGTGATAGGAGACTGCCATGGGCGTGGAGAGGTGAGTATCTCCCAGCGAAGCGAGACGAGTACAACATGATCAGGCACGCCCTAGAGAACGAGAGATTCCCGGGCAAATGGCCAAATTCGCCGATGCGCTCCTTTCAGGACCTCTCGGCAGACGAGCAGGCGGGTCTCGTACGGAAACGTCTGCAAATCTACTCGCAGAAGGTCTACCACAAGATTCACGACTCGACAACCACAGTCAGAGAGGCTATCATCTGTCAGCGGGAGAACCCTTTCTATATCAATACCGTGCGTGATTTTCGCGACCGACGGTACGACTACAAAGGCAAGGCCAAGGTATGGAAGGGCAAGACGGAGTCCCTCAAGTCCTCCGGGGCCTCCGGTGCAGACATCGATGCCGCCAAGAAGATGATCATCTTGTTCGACTCTTTGCAGCTGGCACACAAGGTCATCCTGAATTCTTTCTATGGCTACGTCATGCGAAAGGGGTCGAGATGGTACTCCATGGAGATGGCTGGAGTTACCTGTTTAACGGGAGCAACCATCATCCAGCTGGCTCGCGGCCTCGTCGAACGGCTTGGCCGACCGCTTGAGCTGGACACAGATGGTATCTGGTGTATGCTGCCAGCCACGTTCCCCGAGAACTTTGCGTTCAAGATGAAGGGCGGCAAGAAGCTGACCATCTCCTACCCTTGTGTCATGCTGAACCATCTTGTCCACGACAAATTTACCAATCATCAATACCAGACTCTGGTGGACCAGAAGACATTCAAATATGAGACGCACAGCGACAACTCCATCTTCTTCGAAGTCGACGGTCCGTATAAGGCCATGGTCCTCCCCACCTCCAAAGAGGAGGACAAGAATCTCAAGAAACGTTACGCAGTGTTCAACGACGATGGCAGTCTCGCAGAGCTCAAGGGTTTCGAGGTCAAGCGGCGAGGAGAGCTGAAACTCATCAAGATCTTCCAGCAGCAAATCTTCAAATTTTTCCTGGAAGGATCCACGCTTGCCGAGTGTTACGCTGCCGTCGCCAAGGTCGCCAACCGCTGGCTGGACGTGCTCCACAGCAAGGGTGCGACACTCGCGGACGAGGAGCTCATGGAGCTCATTGCTGAGAACCGCAGCATGTCCAAGACTCTCGAGGAATACGGCACGCAGAAGTCGACGTCCATTACTACTGCCAAGCGCCTGGCTGACTTCTTGGGCGAAGGCATGGTCAAGGACAAGGGGTTGAACTGCAAGTTCATCATCTGCTCGAGGCCCAAGAATGCCCCTGTCACGGAACGTGCTGTTCCCGTGGCCATCTTCTCGGCCGAGCCAGATGTCAAACGCTTGTATTTGACCAAGTGGCTGAAGGAAGTGCCAACGGATACAGACCCGAGGGCACTGCTTGACTGGGATTACTATCTGGAGCGCCTCGGCTCCGTCATCCAAAAACTGATTACGATCCCCGCAGCGCTTCAGAAGATCCGTAACCCGGTGCCGCGGGTGCCACATCCTGACTGGCTGCAGAGGAGGATCAATATCAAGGATGACAAGATGAAGCAGAAAAAGCTTACGGATCTGTTCACCAGAGGCCCACTTGAGGATGTTACAAACATCAAGAACAGGACCCTTGCGGATCTGGAAGACTTTGGCACGCAGCTGCTAAAGCCCAAGCCTGTAGCCGAGATTGTTGCGGCTTCTCAAAAGGTACCTGCTGCGCAAAAGAGGAAATCGCCGGAGCCGGAGGAGAATCTCGATCCCTTTGCTACTCTACCCAAGATCAAACCGAATCCTTCCGAGGACTACGCTGCCTTCTTGGAGTATCAGAAGAAGAAATGGAAGATTCAAAAGCAAGCCCGCATCCGACGAAGGCACCTTTTTGGCGAACGACGTGCGCCGGAGAACAACATTCAGCAGGCTTTCCGGGGCCAGGCCGAGGTTACCTTCCGGAATACCTGGCAGCTCCTCCAGCTTAGGCCAACAGACACGCCTGGGCTGGTGATGGCGTACGTGCTGATAGACAACAAGATACACACCGTCAAGATCAAGGTGCCGCGCCAGGTCTTCTTGAACCTGAAGAATAAGGATCTTCCGGATATCGAAATTGAGGGCTGCGACGTAGAGCAAGTCACCCACACGCTGCCAAACGGACACTCCTCTGTGCATCTGTTCAAGCTGACGGTGCCTGAGGACATCTACTTTTCCGAGGCGGAGAAGTTCTCGCTTCTCTTCAACCATCCTAGCGTGGAGGGCGTGTATGAGAGGCAGGTGCCGCTGAATATCCGCGCTGTGCTGCGGCTTGGAAATCTGTGCACCATTGATCAGAGCAAGCCTGGTGTACTGGGTCAAGGTCTGGATCAAGGCTTCGAACTGCCAAGCCTGGTACGGCCGGCGAAGCCCAAGACGTACCTCGGTGGATCGAAGATGGCCTTCATTTATCTGTCGCATATTAGCTCCGGCGAGAGGCAGATCTTTGGCATCTTCTCCAGCACAGGTGACGCAGCGCATGTCATCACACTGCACAAGAACAAAGAGAGCGGCCAGGACCTGCCCAACATCACCAAGATGTACTCGGACCTACGAGCACGACATGCGGAACAAGCTACTGCCGACGGCTCAAACTGGGAAGAGTGCTTTCCATACCAGGAGAAGCTGACCTTCAAAATCACCCAAGTGACAACCCGACGCAAGGCCTTCCTTGAAATCGGCGATGTGGTCAAGAGAATGAAAAAAGATGAGACGAAGCCCCTTGTCGTGGTAATTCAGTCATCACAGAGGAATCTGTTGGTGCACGACATCCCGATCCTGGGCGAGATGCCTGTCTTGCCGCTCAAGTACAATGTCGACGACAGTTCGTTGCCGCCTCTCGGGTGGCAATCTGTCGTCGCAAAGCGGTTGATACATCACTACCTCGGACTTGGACCGTGGATTCTGCATCTTACTGCCTTAGCAAGGTACGCGGATATACCGCTTTGCAACCTCGAGCGGGAGGATCCGCGCTTCTTGATCGATGTCGCATATGCAAGACGCCTACAGAGCAACAATGTGGTTCTATGGTGGTCTGCTGGGCCTCGCCCTGATCATGCTGGATACGAGGAGGACGACATCACCGGTCCTTTAGAGACGGTGCAGATGCCCTCGGTCAATACTCCTGGGACGTACTCCTCTGTTTGCATCGACCTCGAAGTCAAGAACCTGGCTATCAACACGATCCTCACGTCGTCACTCATCAACGAGCTAGAAGGCGCGGACTCGGTGGCCCTCAATCCTGCTGGCGACGGAGCGGGAGAAGGCACAGAGGTGCTCTCTTCGGACAACGCCTTCGCAAACGCAGGCATTCAGGTCCTTCGGGAGATGGTCAAGGGCTGGTGGGCAGAGGCATGCAGGGGCAATGAGATGGCGGACGTCATGGTCCAGCACCTCGTTCGATGGGTTGAGAACCCAGACTCCTTCCTTTATGACCGTGCCCTGCATTACTACGTGCAGATGATGTCGCGCAAGGCTTTCCAACAACTCATGGCAGACTTCCGACGGGTGGGCTCACAGGTTATCTTTGCAAACGCCAACCGGTTGTTGCTGCAAACCACCAAGGCAGAGATAGGGAACGCCTATGCATACAGCCAGTATATCCTCAAGTCGATCAAGGGTAAGCCGCTGTTCCACTTTATTGATCTGGAGATCAAGGAGTATTGGGATTATCTCGTCTGGTACGATGAGTTCAACTACGGCGGCAAGGCCACGCAACAAATTATCGAGGCCGAGACACAAAAACTTGAGACGATCATGCACTGGCAAATGTCGACCTTCCTACCTGTCCGGCTGCAACCCACCTTCGCCGACTGGGTCGTTGAATTCATCACGCTCATGCACAACCTCAAGCGTCCCATGTTTGGCTCTGATCCCAATTCGACACCGCGTCTCACCCAGCTCCCTCAACATCGCGGCAGCCAAGACGACGAGTCCACGGGTGGCATCATCCTTGACAAGGCTTATGAGAAGCCCCTCAAGCGCGATATTCAGGGCCTGCTGGCGACACAGAAGCGAGAGCTGCTGCACCCGGAACTCGCGGTTGATTATACCTTCCCCACGCTCCCAGGCTCGCACCTAGACCTCAGTCACAGCAACGCGGTCCTTGAGCTTGTCAAGATGCTCATGCAAATCCTGTCACTAGACAAGAACATCGTCACCGACGCTCGGTATATCCGCAAAGACCTGCTCGCCCTGTTCGACGTGCGCGAGTTCAGCAAGGAAGGGGCATTCCAGAACCCATCCGAATCTCTCAAGCTGGCACAGGTCAGCTGCGAGAACTGCACCATGGCGCGGGACCTCGACTTCTGCCGCGACGAGGACCTCCTGCCCTCCCCGGACAACCCGAACGAGCCGTTCGCGTGGAAGTGCACGTTCTGCGAGGCGGACTATAACCGGAACGATCTCGAAGAGAGGCTTGTTGCCGACGTCGAGGCCTTCGTGGCGGGCTGGGCGTGCCAGGACCTCAAGTGCACCAAGTGCGGCGCCCTCCGGGTCAACGAGTTCATGGAGCACTGTGTCTGCTCGGGGAGCTGGAAGGAAAGCGTGCGGCGGGACGAGGTGTTGAGGCGACTGAGAGTGTACCGGAACGTAGCCAAGTGTTTTGGGTTGAGGATGCTGGGAGATGTTGTTGAGGGGGTTTTTGGTGATCTTTAGAGGGGGGTCGAACAGAACACCTGGTTGTGGGGGATTTAATTTCCGTTGTTGAGGCAGGTCATTTGGTCTGAACAATGCTTTCCAAATGTATTACATTGGGCATTGAATGGGCAGCAATTAGCTTGGAGATGTTGTTGTTTTCCCAAATTATCAGGGGCGCACCTGCATATCTCGGCGTTTGGGCTTGTGATTGCAAGGTGTTGTTGGTCTTGGAGATAATCAAACTTTTTCTGTTTCTATTTTCCCATGAATACTTGCATTGTGCTTTCAGCAGTCCCACCTCGCTCTGTACTTTCTGGGCAATGATGCCTTCATGCTTTGGCTCTGGGCCATAGCACCAAGTGTAAGCTGCATTCTTGTCCGTCAAGCTACACAACCTAGTTGCTTGGTGATTATTTCGTCCCAGTTAGAGACAGGTATCTGACGATATTGGGCCACGGAAAAGCATATTTATGTATCTGGTTCTTGACTTTTGTCCTCCAGCACTTGAAGAACTCAGGATTGTCTTTGGCTTCTTGCTTGCAGGGAGCCCCACCCTGACAGTGCTCTTTAGATAAGTGCCAAAGCACTATGGTGTGAATATCACTTGTGAATCATTGAGGTGCCCACCTGCATTGATGACCATGTACCACCGCCTCATGAGTTTTCTAGTCAAGGCATTCAATCCTAGTGAAGTACAATCCATTGTTCTCTTCTCTGTATTTCCATCTATGAGCCTGCTCTTTTCCAGTGACTTAGTGACTCTCGTGGCTCATGCAACACCCCATTGCCTCTACTGTTGCGCCTGCCCTCATCACTGCTATCATTGTCTATTACAATTCAGCCAGTCATCTCTTCAATCACAATTTTCTGTTGAGGTCTAGCGTATCAAGTGAGTCACTGGCAAACTCCTGGCTGGCAAGATAAAAAGTTGATCTCCTGGAGCAACCTGAACAGCCCTGATTTTGAACCCCACCACCTTCTTTTCCATACCTTTCTACACGCAGTCCAGCAAGCCAGCCTGGGCAGCTATCTAATATTTTCTCAACAGCAACTTTTCTTTGGAATCCCATCTCTCTGTCTTGTATCCTGAACCAGACGCGCTCCTCCCCCCTTTCAGCAGCATATACAAAGATCCTGCTTTTGATTTATACACTACAAAATACTACAGTACCAGACATCAAGCACAAAAGCGCTTTCCACTGGTAGGGAACCCAATTGTTTTTTTCTTTTTCTTTCTAATCAATTCACAGTTCTAACTTGTCAGTTCTAACATATCAATAATTGCTGCAAAGTTGATCCCTGATCAACATGCCTTTAAAGTACGCGCAGGACCTGGCTTTGCCCCATGGAATGGACTCTCTGTGGATCGCAAAGATGGAAGACCTGAACAGTCCTCACACCACTCATCAGCGCTATCATCCAGCCACCAAGGTCAACACAAACATTATCACCTCGATGCTGGATGACAGCAGTAGCACCACTCCAATCGACGATACCTTCCCTCAAAGGCAACACACCACCAGCAAGCCAGAGCAGCCAACAGCACCCTGTGACAATGCAAACATCGACAGCCTATCGCAACATCCCTCTCCCAACGAGAAAGACATCATAGAAGACAAGGCCCCAGGGCCCAAGATACCTATCGACGTCAGATACCCCAGAGCAACACTGCCCAACCTCTGGGATCTGAAGCCCTCGTCGACAACAGAGAAAACCATTCCACCTTCGCCAATCCTCCCTATTACCGAGGCAGACATGATCGCAGGCCGTTCGCAGAAGAAGTCGGAAAGATCAAACGGCTCGACTGACTACTTAAATTCGAGCGGCAAGAACCGAAACATGAGCTCGTCAACCCTTTCGCAGTCGCGGTTCTTTCCAGCCAGGTCCAACTCCCAGGCGACAGTCACGCATTTATCTTCGGAAGCTTGCGCCCCAACTGTCTCGAACAACCCTCCTGCCTCGCCGATCTTTCCAAAGGGCATCACTGGCTTCAGCCGCATGCCCCACGCCTCTGCTAATGCTGGAAAGACCGACTTCCAGCCGACAGCCTCGCGAGAGATTTTGTTTACGAAGACGCCTCAGCACCCGGCCCTCGACCGGCCTTTGGTCGGCGCTCAGACTCCTTCTGCTGATCACAGGAACCATGCTTCCCATGATGGCTACACAGCCTTCCTCAGACCCCACCGCTCACTCAACTACCCAGTCACTCAGCAGGGCGTGTCAGGCCTCAAGTCACAAAGTAGTAGAGACGCCGTCAACAAAGCCACCGCGAAGCGCATGACGCCAGCCTTTCCCAAGTCGACTGACCTTGGCCATTATTTCCCCGCCGGAAACAATGTTGTCCCCTCAAGTGATACAAGCAGGGAAGCCTTTCTCAACAGCTTTGCCCCTGGTGGCCCCGCTTACCATACACAGCGGTCAACGACAGGTTTGAGTGCTGGGAACACCTCGATGCCCCCGACTGCTCCGAGAGGTGCTACCAGGATCGAGAACATCGAGCGGGTTGCCGATACCACCGACGCCCAGAAGAGCTTGACCGTCACCCGCCCTGGCCAGTCTTGGGTGACCGAGCTGTCTGACTGGCGCAGCCCCAGGGCCCATGCACAGAGGCCCGCAGGTAGCCATATCGGAAGCGTAAACATGACCGCCTTCGTGCCTCCCCCCCACTGGGTCGGGGCCAACAGCACAGCTCAGTGGACGGGTCCTCAGGTTCCCACGACTTTCGCAGATGTCCTTGGAGCAGACTCTGCCCCATGTCTTGCGCAAAACCAGGCGCAGGCCGTAGGCCCTGTAGGTGATTCCTCCACAGGCCGACGTCACAGGGTCTTCAAGCCGATGACCGCCGTCCTGTACCCCAAGGCGTCCAAGAGGCCGTTGAGCGACGAAGAGAGGGCTCTGCGGCAGCAAAAGGGCATCTCGGATAATTACGAGGGGAACCCGGAGAACCCCAAGAACCAGTCGGCCAATATCCCCAACGAGGAGAACTGTGCCCTTTTCCTGACCAACCTGCCCGCCCGGTGCAGCTACCAGACCCTCCTGCACGCCATCGCCCAGCACAGGATGGGCCGGGTCTGGAGCACCTACATCAACAGCCCACTGGGCGACGAGCAGCTCCAGCACCAGCAGTTCCAGGCACAAGACCCCCCCGGCCCGGCTCACCACTACAACCCCTCCTCGATGTCTGCCCTGCCTGGTGGACCACCACCACACAACAGCCGAGGCCCCCTCTCGCACCGCACCTCGGCCGCCAAGGTCATATTCTACCACCCCACCGAGGCCCAGCGCCTCCTCACCATCGCCAGCCGCGGCGACCTCAGGGTGGGCGGCCGCCGCATCCACGCCAAGTGGAACCGGCACCGGACGGCGGCGCAGAGCTACGAGAACCCGACGTCACGCGTGGTGGTGATCTCGGGCCCCGCGGCCATCGTGGACCGCCAGTGGCTGGGCGACCTCTTTGACCAGTACTTTGAGTACCAGACGGAGGAGGTCCTGGTGCTGGCCGAGGGCGGCGGCTGGCGGACGCTCGAGTGGCGCTTCGGGAGCATGCGGGCCCAGGCGCACAGCGCGCACCAGCTCCTGCGGAGCCTCTACCCCGGGGTGGTCACCGTCAAGTGGGGGCTGGACCCTTGTGCTGGGTACCTGAAGCTGTTTGAGGAGGTCTAGTCCAGTGTTGCCTTGTTTCTTTGCTGCTTCTTCTTCTTCTTTTTCTTTTCCTCTTTCTTTTTTTCTTTTCTTTCTTTCCCAAGGAGGATCTCTTGGTGGTGGTAATGTGGCGAGTGATTTTTTGTCGACTTTGCTGATCAGTTCTGGAGAAAACTTTATAGCAAAGGTGTTGTGAGGGGGTCGGCGAGAGTGTTTTTTTTTTCTTCTTCTTCTGCTTTCTTTTCCCCTCTCCGGCAACCAATGGATCAAGGTGGGATCATCACAGACAGGACTTGGGAGCACATGGATTAAAGGAACGAGGTGTAGCTCCTTCAAAGATTGAGATCATTTGGGGTTTTCTTTACAAAGGTTGGCATTGTCTATTTCATAGACAGCGAAGGAGTTAGTTTCAGTTCATATCACTTTGAAGCTTTTTTTCCCTTTCTCTCATCAACACTACCGGCGTATTATTTGGTCGCATGCCAATTCATAATACTTGAAGTACTCAACCCAGGTACTAAAGAATCTTACCATGTGCATTTGTTCTTTCGTATCTCCCCCAAGAAAGACTGAAAAATGAGCCTCCAGATGTTCAAAATGGGAATAAGAAAAGGAAAAAATAATAATCCAATGTCTCTACTTTGCAGCAATCTGAAAGGATCAGACAACAGCGAGGGAGAGCCTGTAAATCAGCAGCTGGAATTCCCTACTGAGAGCATAGAATATTATAGATGGGGGATGAGGTCACCAGCCCCACCAAGCTTGAGCCTCTCCAACACTGACTGAATCGACGTCACACAACTTTGTTGCCCAACCAGCAAACTCTCTCACTTGTGATCTCTCAACCACATTGTGCCACCACCACCACCCCTCAATACCCGCACCTCTGCGCTTAGGTGTGGATGAATACAGCTACCATACGCCAACTTCGTTCCCTATCCACGCCCTGCAGGAACAAAAACAGCCTATTCACCATGTCCGCCCAGGTGCAAAAGGACATCACCATCATAGGCGGCGGCATCATCGGCTGCTGCACCGCCTACTTCCTCACCCGCCACCCCTCCTACGACCCAGACACACACCGCATCACGCTTCTAGAGGCCTCGTCCACCAGCGCAGGCGGTCGCACCGAGGACAGCATACAGGACCCAGCGACCCTGGCCGACCCGGCCACAGGTGCCTCGAGCAAGAACCCTTCCCACGAGGGCATCGCCGGCGGCGCGAGCGGCAAGGCCGGGGGGCTCCTTGCGCTGTGGGCTTTCCCGTCCAACATCGTGCCCCTGAGCTTCAGGCTGCACGACGAGCTGTCCAAGGAGCATGGTGGTGACAAGCGGTGGGGGTATCGCCGCTGCTTCGCGAGCCAGGTCGAGTGCCAGGCTCGTCTGCCGTCTGGACTGCCAAGGGACGACAGCAGCAAGGACAGCAGGGAGGTGGTGGCTGATGCAGAGAACCAGGACGAGGTCACCAAGGGGCTCCACAAGGACCATCGCAGGAAGATCAAGGCTCTGCAGGACCTCGGCGCGCCAGAGGACCTGGACTGGCTCGACACCGAAGAGTCGCTCGCCGCATACGAGGGCATGGGCACGCCGGACGACACCGCCCAGGTCCACCCGGAGCTCTTCACCCGCAGCATGGCCCAGCTGGCCGAGGAGAGGGGCGTCAGGATCGTCACGGGCGCTCGAGCGACGGCCATCAACAAGAGCAACGACGGCCGCGGGGTGGAGAGCGTCACTTATGTGAAGGAGGGGGAGGGGGAGGTGCAGCTGCCGACGGCAGACTGTGTCGTGGCCGCAGGGCCGTGGACGTCTCGCCTGCTCCCCAACGTGCCCGTCACTGCCTCCCGCGCGCACAGCGTCGTCATCAGGACGCCGAGGCCGGTGTCTGCCTACGCCCTGTTCACGTCCATCGCGCTCCCGCCGGGGTTCCCTGCACCGACGCCACCGAAAGCGAGGGGCACGCCCGCGGCGCAGACCCCCATCAAGAAGATGCAGGTTGTAGAGCCGGAGATCTACGCCCGACCCGACGGCACAGCCTATGCCTGTGGCCCTACGGACTCGACTGTGCCGCTGCCCTTGACGACGGCGGAGGTCGAGGTCGACCGGGCGCGGTGTGAGGATATCCTAAGCCAGGTGGGGGGCATCAGCGACGAGCTGGGAGGAGATGGAGAGGTCCTTGCACGGCAGGCCTGCTACCTGCCTCAGGGTGGGCCATTCATTGGTGAGGTGGGGGGTACCAAAGGACTGCTTGTGGCAGCTGGCCATACGTGCTGGGGGATCCAGAACGGCCCCGGCACGGGCAAGATTGTCAGCGAGATTATCCTTGACGGAGAGGCAAAGAGTGCTAGACTCGGCAGCTGTGACGCGTCGAGGATTTTGCAGTAGGCCTCGTCACTGTTCACTGTTGTTCAATGTAGGTGGTCTAGTGATCTGTCACATCCGACCAGTTGCAATCACTCCCGGCGAGATATTAGATGGATATTAATCCAAGGATGGAGGTCTATGGGTATCAGGCTGCCGTCTTCATCAACATTTGTTGAACTCAGGGCGTAGGTAGGAGGCGAATGCCTCAGTGGTAAATCCTTTTCTTGGTCTCGTCTTATTTGAAACATTGGACGCAAACGATGTGTGAATCACTTACTGAACCAAAAGCTCATGTTGGCCACCTCTCTATCTTTCCGTATTACTTGTCCGTTTCATGGCTGGCTTCTCTACCTGCTGATTACACAATCGTGACCCGCTCCCATTGGACGTCGTCACCATCTATAGCTTCCCCATCCATTATGCCGTGGACGTACGAGTGTCCCACATAGGTGTACTGCCTAGGCACGACATCGATCTGATGCTCGCGCAGAATAAAAGGCATGTTCCCCCCAGAAAGAATATAAATCACGTCTCCCACCTGAGTGCCGGCCGGCCCAATCCCTATTCTGCCTCCGTCTGTGATGAAAAACCGCTTCTTCGGCGTCATAGACCTGTGTAGAAAGCCATTGAAATGGGCTCGATCATCAGTAATCTGTAATCTTCGTGTCACCTCGGATAGGTAGAACAGGTCAAGTTGACAGGTGCGTATGAAGGCCTGATCATAGGACCCTCCACCAGGATACCTCTCCAAGTCCAGGTGTGGATCTTGTTCAAGTATCCCGCGCCATAGTGCTAGGATCTCCCAAACCGATCGATCATGGCGCCGGGCCGGGCCAAGGTGTGTTGATGCAGTCCTGATCCGGTCGGTCTCGACTCCACTAATCTTCAACTCGTCTTCTTGGCTCAAACTCATGTCTTGCACCCTGCCTTTCGAGGCACGGTAAAGAAGATATTCATTGATAATCTGTTTTCGTTCAATACCCGAAACTGCAACATCGACGACAGAAGCCAGGTCGGGCACCCACGACGGCAGATCGGGGTCCCTATCGTCCTCGTGAAGCCTCAATAGCGGGTGCAGGTTGTGAAGAGAAACAATAGAATAGCGTGTGAATCTCGTGTACACCTCTCTGTGTAACAATGAATAGTCGAGGAAGTGTCTTGCAACCGGATGAGCCATGCCAAGCAGCGCAAAAATCTTGTCCCTCGCATCTTGAGAGTGCCGGTGTCGATACGTGATGACAGCTGAATTGAGGAGAACAGGGTCGGGTGTCTGTCGCACAAGTCTTAAATTTCTGTCATAAGATTCCACGACCGTCCAAAAACCCGGTCGTAGCTTGCGTGTCTGTAGACGGCAGCTGCAATGCGGCCCATGAGGACCCATGATTCCGTTGTGGTCTTGGTAGATCCACTCTAGCGTTCCACAAATAAACTTCACTTGACGGGGAAGGGCAAGTTCTTGGACAGTCCAGCTGCGACGCCACCATTCAAGTCCCATGAGCTTTTTCAGCCCGTCAGCTTCCCGCGGTACTACATGGACCCATCCAGGGGGTACATCGTCTTCTGTGTCAGTGAAATGACCATCGTCACTCCTCCTCGCCAGCTTTTGTAACAGACTCAGGGCATGCTCCACGTCTGACTTTGAGATGGTGTTGGTTGTGCCGGTTGAAGTCTCTTCGATGGAGAGAGGATTTCCATGGGGGCTTCTTTGCTCCTGGGATGCACGCGCTTTAGCAGCCTGTTTGGTGGTTGGCACCTTGACTGCATCGCTCTCAAAGTCCCCCAGCCAGGCTAGGCACATAGCAGTCTTTTTGTAGACTTGAGACATCATTGCGACTTGGTGATTTTTCTCGATTTTGTCGTCCTGGTTGATGCAAAGAGCATCTACCCAAAGCTTTTGCTCCTCGTCTCTCTTGCGTACTGTAATCGCCTCTTCCATCAGCAAAGGGGCCCCCGAGCAGGAAAATTCAAGGAATTTCAATATCGAACCCACTTACATCGCCGAAGAGCTGCCCATAGATTCTGCGTCACCAACTTCTTCCGGCCGTCAACCCTAATCCATCGACAGAATTCTGGCCTTTGGTCGCCCCATACATATGACAGTGCCTCGTAGTAAGGGTTGTCGTCCAGGTAGGCAACAGATAGCGTGGTCTCGATGGCATCACTTAGTCTTCCGGGAAGAAGAGTGAGGATGCGGATCTGGTCTTGTACGGCGTCCAGCTGTTGATATCCATGCGTGGTGCCGTTTTCCCCCAGATCGGGTGCCGGGATTGACTCGGAGATTGCTTTCCCAGAAGTTCTCGATCCTGGTGGCGTTTTCGTCTTCGTCGCCTTTTGCTTTCGCTGCCGGGGCGAGTCTTTGCAACGGTTTGTTTGTTGACGCGACCTTTTCGCTGAGTTCCAGCGGTCTTTGTTCTTCCAGACGAAGCTCTTGTCGTAGGTGCCATATTGGTTTTGTAGCGCCGCTCTGTTGAGACCCTCGAATGTTGACGATGAAAGAGTAGAGGAACCGTAGGAAAGTTGCTGACAGCGCGAGTGGCTGCGGCGAACAGCAACTTGTATAGTCTGAACGCACTCAGACCTGCATACTTTCAAGGTATAAAAATTAAGTGGGGGCTTGAGAGCACTGCCCCAGATACAGGAGCGAGACGCCCCGCCATGCATGATATAGCTGACCCCAGTACTTATTAGGGCTCTTGTATTGGTTGGTCGTGCATGCCAACCGCGCTTCTATGCTGCGGCGCAGCTATCTATGAACGCCAGTGAGCAACCATGTTATGTCCCTCGGTGCACCTGCAAGGAACTCGCTTAGCTAACTGTGATTGATGTGGAAGATGCGAGCCTTCTCAAAGTGCTCAATCTCTGCCATTATGCTAACGGCAGTGTTCATGGTGTATTGTCTGTACATCATGGTAAGATCCACCTGCAAGAGACGCTCTGGTCTTGATGAAGTCATTGATGATGCACGCCTTGAATCTATTTCTTCTATATCTTTACCTTCTATGTTGCGAGCAGCTGTGGTCGAACTTTTCCGAAGCGCGCACGAATTGCAAGCCAGCCAGCCTCTACCCTGTAGTATAAATCCCCTCCCACCTGATATCTCGACTGCTAGAGCCCACGAAAAGCTTGTACTGCCCACGCTGAACCAACCAATCCTGAGATACTACATCCCAAACGCTCAGGTCTCTCCTAGTCAACTCAAAAACAATCTCAGCCTCTTCTCCAGGGGCAAGGTAGACCTTCTCGAACCCCCGAAGCTGTTTCGCAGGCGCGTTGGGGATGCCCACGTAGAGCTGAGCGATTTCGTCAGCGGCAAATTTCCCCGTGTTCGTGATCTTAACCGAGACTGAGGTAATGATATCCCAAAGCGACCCCTCTACAATGGTCTTCTGCAACGCATTGCCGGAAAGAGCAGGGGCCTGGGCAGAGAGACCCTCATACTGAAAACTGGTGTAGCTCAGGCCAAACCCGAACTCGAAACGTGGTTCGATTTTGTTGGCGTCGAAACGGCGGTAATCGATGTAGACACCCTCGGTATAATTGCACTGCGGAAAGCGATCGTGCTGCGACGCGGGCAGACAAGGCTTGTATAGATTGCCATAGTCACTCTCATTCTTTGCCAAGGTGTACGGCAGCTTGCCTGACGGAGACACCTCCCCATACATGATCTTCACCAGGGCCTCGCCGAGTTCTTGGCCTGGGAGGTGGGCTATAATTGCAGCCGTGACGTTTGGGTGCTGGATCCACTGGTCCACCAGGCGGATGCCGGCGGTGTGGACGATGACGATGGTGTTGGCGCACTTTGAAGCGACGTTGAGGACTAGCCCATCGCTGAAGTCATCGTGCAAGCCATCGCGGTCCCAGCCTTCAGTGGCCATCGCGTTGATGAAGACGAGACAGGCATCCGACATGGGATTGACCATCGGGCTTCCAGAGCGGAAGTCCCAGTTCAGGTATGTGCCGTCTCTCTTTGCACGTTGAGTTAATGCACCAAAAGGCTGTGAGGTATGTCAGTATTTGGGGTCGGAGCTGAAGCGTGCATTGCGAAGAGAATCATTATTACCGCATCAATATAAGCAGGACCATTGGAGCCGCTCCGGCCTCCGGCGAAGAGGACGCCTTGTGAAGCCCACTGGGAGAAGTGCGCTTCGTAGCCAAGTTCAGCCTGAGCAATCTCTGGCTGTGATTCGTACCCAAGCTCAAAGAGGTCGTCAATGTTCTTGCTCGGCGGCGGTTTTGCGTCGTACCCGAAGATGGAAAGCATGGTAGGTCTTCCTAAAGGCAGAGCATTGTCGACATTCTTCACAAGGACGTGACCAGCAATGGCACCTTCCAGCAACACAGCTTCAGCCTCAGGACTTCGAGCGTCTATCAGCGGGTGCGGCAGGCTGAGATTCTGGATGCCAACCCCTGGCCTGAGAAAATCGGTGCTGTCTTGACCGAGGAGATACCATGCTGCAATAATTCTGCTCGAGTATCAGCATCGATGCCTTGCCAGATCCAATGAGGGGGTTCTGAACGCACCGCGTCGCCATGTCAGTCACCCTGTCCTCTGGCACTGAACCATTCTTGACTGCTTGGACGAGACTGCTGCCCCAGAAACCTTCTTCCGGCATCACCATGTCCATACCAGCCAGCGCGCTCGCTACACCACTATGCTGTCCATGCCAGTCAGACATAACGAAACCTTCGAATTCGAGGTCCGTCTTCAGGATGCCGTTGAGAAGCTTGCTATTCTGACAGCCATAGGAGTTATTGAGTCGGTTGTACGAACACATCAGGCTGGCCGCGCCGGCCTTGACGCCATCGATGAAGGGCCACAGGTACAATTCATGCAACGTTCTGTCGTCGATGTTAGATGAGGCAGCCTCTGTGCCGTTGTATGGTCTGCGCCAGGTCTCTTGCTCGTTGGCAATAAGGTGCTGTGGGAGCAAGAATACACATCAGTCAGCCACCTCGAAGTCCATTGATATTAGTCTTCAGATAAATAGGCTTTCACACGCACCTTGAGATTGGCAATAACACCCGCGTCCTGAATACCCTTGATTGTCTCTGCAGTCAAAACGCCAGACAGGTAGGGATCTACCGCAAAGCCCTCCCAGTTACGCCCGCCCACTGCTGTTCTGCCCAATGGCCCGGCCACTGGGCCCAAAGCAATATTTGCTAATCGAACCGTCAGTTTTTCCACTGGCCTTCCAGGGAAGAGCTTTGCTGCAGTCCACCGATCCTCTCGAGAACTTACCTCCCTTGATACGAAACTCATTACCCATCTCCAGGCCTCTGAGGTACGTGAGATTTTTATCCCAGCTGGCCCCGATATGGATGCCACTAGGGTAGGAGTTGGTCAGGTCTACACCTCGTACCCCGTTGCCCGCATCCTGAAGACACATCCCCGGCCAACCCAGCCGTGGTACACTACCTGTGTTGCCATGACAGGTGTTTTCCGGGCTGCTGAAGCCGCCTGTGATGTTGACTTTTTCTTCCAAAGTCATTTTGCTGACTAGACGGCGTGCAGCGGTGTAGGCTGGGGCCCAAATGCCGCTGCCTTTGCCATGAGCTGGATACAGAAGCGAGAATGAATCAGTCAGATCATGCTGTCTGCTTTCCTAGGGGAGAGGGCTTACGAGACGGATAGACCGGTGGAGACTGCCCATAGAAGTCCTCATCAGAAAGCGCATGGATATTGGGCAGCGCCAGGACCCACAGCAAGGCGAGGGTCGAAAGCTTCATCTTGCAGCTCTCCTGGTAGTTTTCATGAATAACTGCCTGATGAGACACTTTCGAGCAACTTTGGGGATGGTGTGTTCACACAATCTGAGCTTTGCGCTGGCCCAGGCTTTTGTGGCATGGTGAAAAGATGCGTGACTGCCCAACGCGCTTGTTGAAACACAAAGCTCCCGAAAAGCGGTGACTGCAGTGACACCAGTCATTCGGGGATTGGACAAAGCAAGGAAAAGAAATGTCGACGAATAACGACCCTAACCCTGGGATTTTCAACAATCTTCATTTCACCTGGCAGAGTAATAACACATATCTTTCCTCGCAGAATAATAAGTCTAAAGAAAGAGGGAGAGAAATAAGGAGAGGAAGAAAAAAAGGTTACGAAAGGAAAAGCGGGGTTGGGGATTTGAAAGAAGAAGGCATGGACCAAAAGCAGCAGAATACACTTCCATTTAGAAGAAATGATAACAATAATAAGAAAACAGCGAAAGTCCTTGTGGATTTGGGAAGCCTCAAAGATTGACGCAAAAAACCGCAGGCTAGAGAGACAAGCCATACAGAACCGACAAGACAAGTGGCCTGCGGAGCATGTTGTCGGTCGTGACGGAGTAATCGACATGGCCAATGTGTGATATGGATTGCCCATAAGACTGACCAAGTACTTAGAACTAATCAATCAAGGACACAACCTTGAGTGACTCTCAATCTGTGTGGCAGTTCTGTCAAATTCGAAAGTTCTGGCACCAAAATTCCTGAGTATTCATGGCTCCCAATTCGTATTCAAGTTTTGAAGCCGAGAAATTTGAGCAAGCCTCCTTCCGGCCGGCCCTTGATAGGTGCAGGCTTCACTCCTACTGAGATATATCCCCCCATGACCTTCTCAACATACTCCCGTGGCAGCCCGGCTTCTTTCGTCCACTTCTCCAGCTCCTTCACCACCCATTCTCCCTGCAATTGTCTCTTGGCGAATCTCGGCTCTTTCTGCTTCTCCCTCACGACCAGCAGCTTCTCCGGATCGACATGAACGACCGCCTCGACGGCCCGACTGGGCGTCCTAGAAAGCACCACTGATCCATCCTTCTGATACCTGTGTCCAATCTCACCGTCGGGTACGTGGAGATAGATGCGGACTTGTTTGAGAACCTTGAGATTTGGGTGAAACGGCACGGTGGTTGCCCAGTCTTTTGCAGTCGCGTATGATAGGTCTTTGATGTCTGGTATCTTTCTTTTGGAAAAGGGGGACCGCCCGTACGTCGGCTGCTCCGGGCTGACAAGTTGATATAGAAGTCCCAGCACGCCCTCCTCCGAGCCATCGTCCCCAGCAGTATTCCTCTGGCTAGGATGGGCCGGCACAGGAACAATATCAGGAAGTCCGCGCTCGCTGACTGTGAACTGCCACCCAGGGAGCCACCCGAGCCCGACGCAGACCATGTTGTTGTCTCCGGGACCAGCATCCTCCAGATTCGGCCTGCGTCCGAGCCTGACAGCTCCGTAGTCGAAATAGAAGAGGTCAGATTCATGCGCAATGAACTTGGGCTTGACTTGGAGCATTCCTTCTGGATATCCGGAGTCTTCGATGCTGTAGACCTCGGACAGGTTGCGTTCCTGGCGGCGAATCTTGTCAGGCACCTTTGTCATGTACGCCTCTGGGAATAAGGTCCCTTTCTCCCAAGGTAAGGCCATAGCTCATGAAGCTCCTGCTCAGCTCCCTTGTAAGATGATGTTGAGAAGGACAAGTCTTCTCGTGCCTGAACTGCTCCCAGATGTTTGATTTCGGCGATGATCAGGGACCTTGCAAAGAGAAAATGCCTTCGGTCCAGGGGGACAAAACACTTTCGGCGGAGATGATGGCTTGTTAAAGTGAAACTCGCTGCCTTAGAGTTGCCAGCTCGAAGAAGGTATCAAACCTCAAGATCCTTCAAGCACTAGTTGCGAACGAACTATGCTTCAACGGGCTCGCACCGAAGCTAGAGGACGTCGGTCAGGAATGAATGACGGATTTAGTCTGCCCTGCTTTGTTCGCGGGTGAGGTCGTCATTCCTACAGGCGTTTCGGCACGAATGCACCCCTAAAACAAGTCCACGCCATTTTATAAGTATGCAATGAATATCCCTAGATTACTTAGTCATGCGGCTGCAATCATAGTAAACAGGAACGCAAAAGACTCAGGGAATATAATATCATCGGGACGCGTCAGAAAGGCTATTTGGGTGGTTTCTATACGTAAGAGGTGGGCCGTAGAAATAGGCGAGATGAGTCCTTGTACGATATCGACGATTCGATGGCTATATATTAGTGTTGCCAGGCGGATAGAACGGCCTTTGTTTCCAGAATTTTGCTCAGTCCTTCCCAGTACACGGGTCTATCGTGAATGGACCTGCTTTAGCCGATGTAATGTTGCTCGCAAAGATGATTGTGGGATTCAGCCAACTGTACCATATACTATCACAAGTCGGAACAAAGTCAAGAATCATCATGTATGGCTTTGTGGAAGTAAGTACGTAGAACGACTGAGAATCGGCTCGGATTCCGTAGAGCCGATGATGGTGGAGCACTTCCGCAGCAAGGCGAAATTTCGAACCCGGCACGGGTGAGATCTTCACAGCCGAAGCAAGCCCTCACAGAACTGTGCATGACACCGACCAGCTCTCGATCAAAGAGGACTCCGCTTTCCGGCGATCATCATGCCAAGCAGCAGCAGAAGACGTAAATCCGGGGCATGTATATGCAGGATACATCCGGATGGCTGACCTATCCATTAGTCAGTACGCAACTGGCACAAGAGAAGGAGAGAAAAAAATAAATTTAAAGGTAAATGCTGCAAGAATTCGGAAGCAGTTTGAGATGGAATTGCTAGAGGTAATGATCGGGCAATATACCTATCCAAAATATATCATCATGCACGGGAGAAAAAAAAAAAACACATTCGAGTGGTTTGTCCCTCGAGCCGGATTTGAACCGGCGACCTGTGGATAGCAGTTCTGATCGCTCAGAAACTGGAAATTCTTATACAATTACAGTCCATCGCTCTGCCACTGCTGAATGGGTTAGTATGTAGTTCCCATTTTGTGGGCTTGTGGAGTTGGGTGGTACTGACACTGAGCTATCAAGGGATTGGTTTCATTGTCTGCCGACGCAAATCCGGTTCCTTATAATACCAATCAATCAAACCCGGCAGACTACAGTAATGAAGAACAGAGTCATTAATCTCCACTCTCTCTGTCTCTCTCGCATCTATACAAAAGATATGTTATATGAAAGAACCGTTTAGACGGACCATTCGCGTTGTAGAATAAATCCGGCTGGCTTTTTGTTATATGATGTGGGAAAGTTTAATACTCGGAATATTGATTAATCCCGGCTCTCCGGGTGCCGTTATTCTACGTACAAACCAATGGCTGCCCCTCACAGTGATGGAGCCAAACGGAGCGGCTCATATAAACGGCTTGTGCTTCCATCGTAAGCAGCAGGTTCTACCTCGAACTGCCCTTCATAAACTTTTATTATATCAACTTTCTCGTGTGCTTCTCAGAATTTTACAAAAAGAAGAAGATTATCAAAGAACATCTGTCCTTGTGCGCAACAACATGACAACCAAACTCCCAACCTTAGACCACGCCAGCATTGGCAAGCTGACCGGAATCCGGGTCCCTGCACACCCAGAAGTCGACCAGTATCTCGGCATCCAGTATGCAAAACTGGCAAATCGGTTCGCAAGAGGCATATTGGTTGAGACATCCACTGCTCCCATCGAGGCGACATCGCTAGGGTGAGTCGTCACCATTCATCATGCTCTAATAACTTCTAGTCCCCAGATATGCCCCATCTTCTCGGACTGATCCACCAGCTCACTCGACAACAGACGTCTTCCTATTGCCAATCCCAAGAATTGTGACAGCGAACATCAACTGTTCCAGCATACTCTGCCCCATCCAGAGTATGAGTTCAGCGACACCGAGTGTCTGACCCTGAACGTATCCCTCCCGTCGTCGAGAACCACAAGCCAGTCCTTGCCCGTAGTTGTTTTTGTCCATGGAGGTAAGTGACCAGTGGGGCATCTCATCTTTGTTCCATACCTCGCAAGGAATTGTGGAAGAATGCTTAACTTTTTCTTGTGCCAATCAGGTGGTTTTGTCACCGGGAGTGCAAACTGGCCTCAGTACGATCTTGCTGCGCTGGTTGCGCATAGCGTGAAGATCGGAAGTCCTATCATCGCAGTCGGCCTCAAGTAAGCGGGTTCCTTTTTTTCTTTCTTTTTCTTCAAAGTTCCTCATTATGCTCCATCACGCGAATGATTCCCATGACGCAAATTGCGCACATCAAAATCGAGAAGCTTGATATATGCTGACATGCCACGGCCCTCAAGCTATCGGCTCGGCATCTTTGGCTTCATGACCTCTTCCACCTTGAGAGAGGCCGGTTATCAGCCTAACAACGGGCTGGACGACCAAAAGCTCGGGTTTCGCTGGGTCCAGAAGAACATCTCTGGCTTTGGTGGAGATCCGACGAGGGTGACTTATGTTGGGAGCAGTGCTGGCGGCGGTGAGTACTTGATGAACATACTTCGCACCCACACAAGGGTTCTCTTGTCTTTCATCAGGGCTGACTTGACTGTCATTATCATTAGCGGCTGGTTTTCACCACCTACAAGCCAACGAGCCACTCTTCAGCCGGCTGGTGGCATTAGGCGGCAACCCTCTGATCCAGCCGATCCCAATCAACGTGGCCGAAATCGGATACGGAATCGCGGTGGGTGCCCTGGGTCTCGACAAGCTGCCACCGGCGGAGCAAGTCCAAGCCCTTCTCGACACCCCAGCCCAGGACCTGCAGAAGAAACTGGACGGCGTAGGGTTCCCACTGACCGCCGTTGTCGACGGCAACTCCATCAAGGCGTCACCCACCGTGACAGGCCTTGCCGATACAGGCGCCCTGGAGTCTCTCTTCCCGGGGGTCGGTTGGTGCAAGTCCATCATGATGGGAGACGCCCAGCTTGACGGCATGATCATCGGAGTCACAGCGCTGGGGCATCGCACTGACAATCTAGCCACGTCGCTGAAAACATCTCTTGAGGCCGTCTTCCCTGACGACGCTGCCAAAGTGCAGGCCGTCCTGCGTGCCTACGGTGTAGACGAAGCGAATCCCGACAGGCTGCCGATCCTCAACTTTATCAACGATGTTCTGTTTGCTCAGGGGACCAAGGCGGCTGCGCAGGCCTGGGCCAGAGCCGGGTCACGACTGGGTACAAAGTCCTTCTTGACGCACTTCAACATGCCCAACCCTTGGGCTGGCCCTTGGCAGGGGCATGCCTCCCATGCTCTGGATGCAGTGATCGTGCTGGGCAATTTCAACGAGTTCCTCAGCGGTGGGCAGAGGGCGTGTGCCGAGAAGATGGCCAGCGACCTGATCACGTTTGTGTACGGTCAGGATCCCTTCCCGCCGTACTCTGGAGGAGAAGGCGGGGTATCGATGGTCTATTATGCTGGGGTCGATAGCAAGGAGGATGCGTCTCGTGTTGTTGATAATTCGAAGGAGTCCGGTAGGCGTACAGTTTTGGAGGACATAGCTGGCGGCCAGGCCGAGGTGCTGGACAAGCTGCTGGGCGCCTTTGGGTTATTACTGCAAGGCCCGAAGTGATAGATACGAGATGATTATCATGAATGATACTGGATTGATTGCTCGCCGTATGGATGATATGGCATTAGGGCTCTGGTATCCTCTGACCCTCCACACGCTGCAGTCTGTCGTCCTACCAGCCCTCATTATATCAGATACACAATCTTTAGCCTCTTCTGTTCATTTTGAGGTTCTCGTCCGACCAAAGTAATCCGTCTAGACCACCCACAGGTCAGTCATATGCACCAGTTGAAGCCACCGCATTCTTCCATGTTCCCCTGCTAATGATGATGGCGCACATCCCGCTAGCCCAGGCCCGATGCTACTATCTTGAAGCATCCCCTCCGTCAATATTATTGATCAAACCTTAACTTTCCACCCACCACCAACCCTCCTCGTTCTCGCCAGCCTCGCACACGTCAGAAACCCCGCCCCAACCAGCAACGCGGTCCCAGCAAACGCCTGCGCGCCATAATACTTCCCCCCACAGGCACTAATCAGCGCCCCATCGATCGGCGGGCCGATGAGCGTGGCGAAGCTATTGATTGTAAACACCATGCCCATCCGCGTGCCGGCCTTGCGCAGGTCCGTGGTCAGGCTGGTCAGGCCCGCAGGAAACAGTGACTGAATCCCGCCGCATGCGATCCCGTAGAAGACGGTCCAGACATAGAGGCCCGTGGAGGAATCCACGGCGATCCAGGCGAGACTGCAGGCGCTGGCGATGATGGCTGTCGGGACAAAGATGTTAATGGCGCCGTATCTGTCGGCGATGTAGTTGGGAGCGAGACGGCCAAGGATGCCGACACCATTTAATAAGAGGAGGAGGTTGAGGGAGTCGGAGTAGGAGAGGCCGATGATGTCCCGGGAGAAGGAGGAGATGTAGTAGAAGCCAATGTAGACGCCCATGAAGCCCTGCCGTTGATGTTTAGTTCAATCTCCGTCTCCATGTCTCTGAACTAAGGAGAACTTTGCTTACTGAGAAAGTTCCCGCTGCATAGAAACTGTATTCTGGCTCCTTAAACGCAGCCCACTCGACCAGCGCTCCCGATTTCCTCGGAGGAACTCTGGTCTTCAGCCCGAGGCTCGCAAGAGCCAGTCCAAACAACTGCACAAACCCAATGGCCCTGATGGTCCACCCGAACCCAACAGTCGGCAGAAGCTGCCTCGCCATGGCAGGGAAGATGAGCCCTCCCGTGGCGCTCCCGCACGCCGTCATCCCGAGAGCAATGCTGCGCCTGTTGTGGAAATACGTCGACACGATAGCGAGGGCTGGACAGAACAGACAGCCGTTCCCAACTCCCATACACACGCCCTGCGAGAGGAAGAGCTGCCAGTAGGATGTGCACACCGACGTGGTGAAGATACCCAGCATCGTGAAACATGTGCCGACGGCGAAGACGGGCCGGAAATAGCCAGCGTCGGTAAGCCGGCCGGTGAAGGTGCCGATGAAGAAAAGGAGGAAGACCTGCATGGAGCCGATCCAGGCGATGGTAGAGGGAGGGAGGCCGAGGGCGGTGGAGTAGTAGGTCTCGAACAGGCCGAAAGAATTGATATAGCCCCTGCGATGTTGATGGCGTCAGTCTCGACTTCATCTATCGTCCGGGAATGCCAGTGAACTTACCAAGTAGTCATGACGACGAGGTGAGAGCAGGCGACTGCGGGGAAAGAAAAAGGGAAAGTTTCTTCAGCCACCCGAGCACCATCCAAAGACTGTGGGATAATTACACCCATAAAAAAAATGGTGAGTAAAGACAGCAAGAGATATGATTACTCACCAGCCGCCCATGCCTTCAAGCCCCCATCAGGCGGTGGTCCTGGGTTCCAGCTCTTCGCCGAAGCGCGGCTGACGACCCTCTCGACCACACCAGCAAGTCCGCCGCGGACGCTCTCGCTCCGCCGCTGCTCAGTCGTATATCCTTCTTCTATTGTGTGACTGCTATCATCACCATCATACTCGTCTTCCGCGGATGGGATGCCTAGGCTGCTGGTCTGACCGTCTGACTCTCTTCTCACTCTGCCATGATGCGCCTGTTTTTCTAGGTCAATGGCAGATGACTCTCTTTCAGGGCTTGCCCCTGTGGCGTCTCGCTGAAGGACAACTTGGGCAACTTTCTCGGCCTCGCCGGGTGTACTCGTCGCCGATGAGTGCTTGGACATTGTAGCTGTCGGCTTCGAGGTAAAGGAGATCAGGAAAATCGGACCAAAGAGGCTCGGAAGCAACCTATGCTCACGAAGGGAGATTAAGGCACAAAATTTGCGATGTCCACAACAGAGGCGCGCAAGAAGAGGTACTTGGTCGTAGTATTATAGAAGAATTTTCATTGCAAATGTCAAGAATTTCGTTTTCACCGTCACGTGTCCATTCCACACAGGCTTCAGATGAATCAAAAAGAGACGACAGTACACGTAGTAGACTCTGAAGAAGTGACCTTTGGCTTTGGGCAAGAAGGCTCGCGAAACAAATTTCGGTAAACGGTGACTCAGGCGCGCAAATGAGCAAAGACCCGCTCCGGCTATGATGTACACGAGACGATGTCAAGAGTTCTAGGAACAAACCCGATCGTGATCGCCGTGAGCGCCGCGGAAGTCGGTGAAGACTGACTCTTTTGCAAGGGCCGATGGTGGAGACACGAGCTGTTTCCCCGGAATTTCCCCAAGTTGTTTCTCAAAAACTTTTCCTCACTTGTGTGAAGGGCGCAGCAAATATGTGTTATTCCCGGCCAGGACAAGACGGTGTCGGCGAGGGGATACGATGCAGCGGCTTCTTCACCACGGCAGTATTCCATTTTGTCGTTGTTAGTGCCGGGATAGGCCGACCTCGGCGGCAATGACACTTGTTTGAACATGAATGGACCGAGGTTGAGACTGTTGGGGGTGGCAGACTCGTTTGGTTGACGAGTATCCCACTGCTGACATCAAAGTCGAGGACTCTCGGTTGGGAATGGTGATAGATTTATCCTCTTCCAGTGATAGAGTGTGCCATTGACAAGGACCTTGGGTCATGACGGGTATCCTGATGAATAATAGCACCACACTGTAGAGGCTCTTGCGATTCACAGCGAATTGGACATGTCAGCCACTGGTGTCAGTAAATACCCTTCTCGAATAATCATTTCTTCTCAAACTTCATGGAAACAAAGTTTTTATTCGTGCTACCATATGGAGACTGACTTCGGGTGGAGACATGGCCTTGCATAAGTGGAAAGCTCACAACCATCACAGAGACCTTAGGATGCCGTAATTCCATCTCATCCCTCCATACTATGATCGTCCATCAATTTCCTCCGACAAAAATACGTTAAGTTCAAGTGAGACTTCAACAAAATTTGTACCGCAAGTGTACGCCCATCCACTCAAGTGAGATGGCTTCCAAAACCGCAAGATGACCAACAATTATCTCGCGCATGACGGTGATGAGAAGACGCCGACCGTGATCATTAGAATATGTGAACATCACTTTATGAGACACATGTCGGTGACGCATGATCCTCAAAGACGGGCATCATGGATGCGTGACAAGACCTGGCGGCGACCACGCTTTGAGATGGTGTCTGGAGCCTGAGAACGATGGACAGCAGACTCGCAAGAAGAGTCGGTCCACATGAGCGTCAGGTCATCAGCCCACCACTTCTGCGGCTGACCATTGGCGGTGACATCAAACAAAAGTGATGTGAGATTGTTCAGTCCGCCGGCTTGGTCCGCTTCCAGTAGACTTAGCTCGCAATCCTCCTCGACAGAGCAAGCCGATGTGGTAAATGTATGAGAAGAAGTAGTGATTTCAGTCTGAGTTTCGTTGTCCCAAGCCCGGCCTGTGAGGTTGAAGTTGCAAGTGCCACCGTCCGAAGCACAACCGACACGGAAACTGATAAAATCGAACGAGGAGGGATTGGTCTGCAGATTTTCAGTACCGACCTGTGCAACATGCTGATTACCCATTGGGAGTGAAAATTCGACCACGTGGGATCCGGATGCTGCGTTGTAGGGACAAAGCGAAGCTGAAATGACTCTGAACCCATCAGACCAAGTGAGACCGGGATAGGAAGTGTAGAGAGAAATGGGCGATAGATCATCACAAGTGACCAGGTTGTCAAACTTTAGTCATAGTTAGCCAAGCAACAAAAGATAGCAAAGAAGAATGAAGATACCCACGTCGAGCACCATTTCATTCTGATCAGTAGAGTTGGCGCATGTGGCGGTCGTTGTAGGCCGTGGCCGAATGGCTCGTGCCTTGATGCCCGGGGAGTACCGTGGTTTCAGTGTACTAAGGGTCACAAGCGTTGTGAGCATTGCCGATGGTGTGGATTGGGGCAAGCCCAAAGCAGTCTGCGATTGATCTAGACCTCCTTGGCCAGGACCTTCTCGGGACTGTTGTTGGCCTTCTTGAGATTGTCCCTGCTCAGCTTGAGACTGAACTTGGGCGCCTTGAGATTGGCCTTAGCAAGGGTTAGTCTGATCTGATTGCCATGGTAGTAGAAGTAGTAGAAGCTGATGATGCTCTCACCAAGACTTACCTTGTACGGATGGAGTCGTCGGGGCCTGTCCCTGTCCCTGGGCAGTTCGGGTAGGAGCACCTTGACTTGCAGGTCCTTGACCACCTTGGCCACCTTGGCCACCTTGACCACCTTGACCACCTTGACCACCTTGGCTACCTTGAGTTGGAGCACTCTGGCCGCCATGACCACCCTGGCCTCCCTGACCGCCCTGGGCTTGTGTCGTCTGAGCTGGTGCCGACTGGTTGGGTCCCGCTGCTGCTGTCTGGTTGGCAGTCGGAGCTGGTGTCACGCTGTTGAGAGGTGCGGACTGGCTATGGCCGCCCTGGCCGCCCTGAGTTGGGGTAAACTGAGCTGGTGCCGGCTGACTGGGCCCAGCCGCTGCGGTCTGATTAGCAGTCGGAGCAGGAGTGGTGCTATTGAGAGTCGCCGGCTGGCTGTGACCGCCTTGTGCTGGGGCCGACTGGCTATGGCCACCCTGGCCACCCTGTGCTTGTGTCGGCTGAGCTGGTGATGACTGGTTAGCAGTCGGAGCAGGCGTGGTGCTGTTGAGGGTCGCGGACTGGCCGTGACCACCTTGGGCTGGAGCAGATTGGCCGTGGCCACCCTGGACTGGAGCAGGAGTCGTGCCATTGGGGGGAGCCGTGGGACCAGCTGATATGTATGGGTCAGTCAAGAATAACAAAAAGCCACTTGGAAGAACAGTGAAGATAGTAGTATTTGTTGGCGCGGAGATTCCAGGGGGCCTGGTGATAGATGACATACCGTGTCCAGAAATGGTCCCGTTGGCCAGAGCAGAGGTGGGAGCTGTACCGTTGGCAGACGCCGTGGGCGATGCACCAGCATGAGACTGAGCCCCGGCTGGGGAGGTGGTGGGAACTGTGAGATTACCTGAGAATGTGGCGTTGGTTGGAAGAGGCAATATCAGAGTACTTGAATTCAGCGGCACAACCACGCTTGTGGTAACCGGAGCAGTCCCGTTTGTGGGCACTGGCAAGGCCGGAGTGGTAGAGTTCAGGGAAAGCACGACGCTGGTGGACGTCGGAGGTGGTGATGTACCAGTCTCAGTTCCAGGGGGTAGGAAGGGAGATCCAGTCCCATTGGTGGTCGGGACTGGGGGCAGGACAGTGGAAGAACCCGAAACCGGAGCCAGGAGTGTTGTGGAGTTAAGGGGGATGAAGACGGTTGTTGCTACCGCTGTGCCATTCACGGTGATCGTCTCGACACTGGCAGTCACAAGAGCGGATGACGAAGGAATGGACAGAGGCAAGGAGGTGCTGTTACCCGTGGGGAGAGGGCCCACAAGGGTCGTGGTGTTGACGGGCACAACAATGCTTGTAGCTGCAGCGCTGCCGTTGATGGAGGCAGTCTCGAGGCTGGCAGTAATGGTGGTATTGGTGGGGGGTGAAGGGAACGGTGTCACAGGGCTAGTCGTGACTGGTACTGTTGGAGTGATGGTAGCCACAAATGGTGTAGTCGTGTTCGGGAAAGGTGGGACTACTGAGAAAATGATTAGTGGCGGAGTTCAGATGGGATGCATAGGGGGGTCACAGACCGGTACCAGTGACAAAGACGGTGTTCACGGCCGTCACTGTTGAGACAGTGATCATCGACGTGCCCACACCCACGGGCGGTGTGTAGGTGTATTCCGTGGTCATTGTCATAGTGGTCAAGGGAGCTCCATCTACAGCCAGGACCGTGTATGTCATGACAACATCAGAGACGGTCGGGGTTGGCGGCGCCAAAGGAACTTCGGTTGTGCCAGAAGAGATGGTCATAGTCTTCGTGACAGTCGAAGGTCCGGTCTCTGGGCCAAAAGAGAGCAGAGCAGTCGCCGTCAGGGTAATGACGGAGGCTGGTGAGCTAGGTCCGCGTGGGATCGTAATTGTGAGGATCTCTGTGCTCATCGGTGACGAAGGAGAAGGAGAAGGAGAGATCAACACGACAGAAGATGTCTCGAAACCGTATGAGGTGATCCCAAAGAAGGAGCTGGTAGCAGTGGTGGTGGGTAAAACGACTCCTGAGCTTGGGATAATGGTCTCCAAGGTCAAGGTGAAGCTAGCAGTACTCGTTGACGATGGAGTCCCGACGCTCGGAAGAGTTGGTAAGCCGCTTGGAAGAGTCATTGTAGTGCCTGCAGGAGTTGTGCTGACTACAGGGGTAGCAACTGCACCCAGCGTCTCGATGACAGTATAAGTGCTTGTCTCGATGACCTGCGGAGTGTACCCAGAAGTGACAGTCGTGGTGAGCAAGAAGGTAGACACCACACCAGCCGCAGCCGGGACCACTGGGGTCTCAGGAGCCGAGATCGAAGTAGAGAAAATGGATCCGAAGGGTGAAGAGACTAGAACCAGTAGTAACATGTTAGTGGAAACTTTGCAGTATAACCGCAAAAGGACAGGGAATGAACGTGAGCACATGCCGACTTACCAGTAGAAACAAGGACCGTAGAGGTGGACTCCGAGACAGGAGTAGTAGACATGTAGGAGGTGAAGGAGGGACCAGCAGGGCCAGTCTCAGAGGCAGACGAAGGAAAGACCGTGACAGTCTCAAGAGCGATGGTCTCGGTGCTGACCATGCTCATGACTGCGGTGCCGAGAGAGGTAGTTGGAACCTCAGCAGCACTAACGGTGATGTACACGGTGGCTGGGGCCACCGCAGAGCAGGTGGCATCATCGCGACTGTAAGAAGAAACAAAACAAAGTCAGCCACCATCCAAGTCTTTGCTGGCACTATGACGCAAACATGTATTGATTTGCCAGAGGGCTCTGCGCTGCCACTGCATACATTATCGACTTGTGGTGATGGCAAGGAGAGGACGTGTCTGGCGAACTTACCCAGAGGGCAAAGCGGCCGCGCTGGTGAGCGAAGCCAGGGCCGCGAAGGTACCCAACGACGCAACCACGCGCATCCTGAATGTTCTCAACAGTCAATACGCGGGAGAGAATGCTTCGACGCGAGTGCTGACGAGATTGACAGAGGACGAATCCGTCTGACGACCTATCTTTGCTGTCGGACAAGATGGGTAGACCTGCTCAATAACAAAGAATGACAGTGTAGATTGCTCAGACTGCTCACTGTGACGGGAGAGAAAGGGGGGGATGGACGTAGGGTGGGATTGATCGAAACGATCAGGTGGAAGGGTGAGGGAGATGGCGAAGAGGAAAGGGGAAAGGGGAAATGGGAAACGGGGGATTCGAAGATGGACGATAGTGTTGAGTCAGAGTATTGAGAACGAGAGTCGAAGGGGAAGGAACAGGACGACGGACCCCACCCGAAAGCTCTGCCCAGCAAATTATGGAGAGGGAAGGTGGGAAGGTCGACGGAGAAGGTAGCTGGTGGGCAGTGGGAAGTCGATAAAGAGGGAAGGGGCGATGATGTCGTCCTCAGATCCGCAATGCAGGTGCAAGGGTGTCTGCCGACCTCCTAGAGACACAGAGCACCAAGGGAAGGTGAGCTCCTGCTCCTGCTCCTGCTCCCCGGAAGACCACACAACTAAAGTACCTCCAGCTCGACCACAGGACTGGCTATCGACTTCCTGTTGAGCGTGGGGGGCATGATGTTGCCAGGCATGGAAAGGCTTGGGAAACCCTCAAGCGAGTACAGCCGGTTGCACCACTCGCCACTTGTAAGAGCCTTTGATCTCTTCTGAGGTGCATCATCTTGTGCTGTGAGACCCAGAGAATCGTATACTTCTGTAATATACCAAGGTAGATTAGCCAGGTTCTATCATGATAAATCTCATCCTCGGTAGGTCTAAAGCCATAGAGGTCATGTCCCCCCTTTGCTCCTCTCATTGGATTATGGCATCACTCGGAATAGCCTCTCCATTAATGTCCCAGGGGAGACAAAATGAAGAGATCCTTGGATTTGTCGAGTATGATATAATGAAATGTCTGAGGAACCTCGAGGAGAAGGAGATCGTGCAGCTGTCACCTTCGAAACATCGAAAGGACTGTCTCACAAGGCTCCTTTCATCTGTCTGCTGTAGCTCAATGTCCTTTCCCCAGTCACACAGTTCCATGTATCAAATTTCGACCTGACCAGATTGATGAACAGCAAGGCAGCCTGGAGAGCAAGGCTAGCCATCAATGGATGAAGCATCCACTACTGAGACACAGACCTCTCGGGATAAATGGGCCCAGTATCATTGACAGCTCGGTGGAATGCCATTTTGAGAGCTGTCTCGGATGATAAACAGAGACTCGACTCACAACATCCTACAAAGGATCATCCGAGTATGGCGGCGGCGGCTCATCTTCATCCACGGTCGCACCCGTCCTCCCGTTCGCCTCCTGTGGTCCAGCCTGTGTTCCCTCCCCATCACTTCGGACCTGTCCCTCCTCCGCCCTCACCTGATCGTCCGCGCCCCAGCCCCTGGCCTTCTTCTCCAGCTTCGACACCCACAGGGCACACCCGGCGGCAGTCGTCAGCAGGAAGAAGAATGCCAGGAGCGGGATCAGCTCAAGGACCATGGCCACCGTGCCAAACCAGACAAAGTCCCATGCATATTTCTTCGCCTCCGGCTTGCGTTCGCGCCGGCTCAGCCCACGCAGCTTGTACCACCTGTGGAAGCTCAGCTTGCCCAGCCTGCTGCCGGTGATGATGATATAGGCCGGCGAGCCGACGACGGGGATGAGGTTGAGCGGGAGGTAGATCACGAGCTCGAAGAGTTGGGTGAAGCTCCAAGGGGCGTATTCCGCGCGGGAGGTAGGCTTTCCCAGCATCTTGACCGAGTTGGGTGCGTCGGGAAACAGGAGACGTTGGGGAACAACAAGGTCGACGAGACCTTCATTGATCAGGGTTGCCTATTAGGTTCAGTTAGCATCCAATGGGAACGAACATCTCTTAGGTAGGTATATATAAGGACGGACATCAAAAATATCCACTCTGCATTCATCCACAAAAAAGCCCTCGAACAGTGCCTGAATCAAGACCTGCCCCTCTCCAAGGGTCAAAATCAAAGCATTGACCCATGCCCCTCTGCCCTGCCAGATGGCCAGAAGGCCAACTTGAGGCAAGTAGGCAAAGAAGAATAATATCAAGTAGACGATCAGCGAGATGATTGACAGAGGTAGCAGCCTTCCCATCCATAGCGGCCAGAACTCGCGATGTCGTGCAAAGTACCACATGCCTTGGATGGGATACGCAGCTGCTCGCCCAGCGCGGTAGATGTAATTCAGGAACTGAGAGTTCATAGCGCGGCTTTTTAACCTCGTCCGGAGGTTATCGGGAGCCATCCTAAATGTATGGGAGAAAGAACAGCAGAAATTGTCAGGGTTGTGGTCGTGGGCTTACAGCTGGGGCCTAGATTTTGGTGGTTGTTGTCGAAATATATTTACTGTCCAAGCTTCAGCAGCTATCACCAGCCTTGAGAGATGACGTCCCATCTAGAGACCCCGGCCCACTTTAGCAGGGTGCATACAGTAGCGGCAGGCAGTTGAGCCTAAGTTCCTTATGCCGGGCGTCGTGCAGGAAGCGCCCCCACCTACCCCAGCCCTCAAGAATAAAACGCCCCTGTCAGGTGCCTGTCGCCCGATGCACAGCCCACATTGACCTAATACCTGCCGATTATTTTGTACGCAATCTGCAATCGCCTGTGTCTACACCCTTTTTTCGTTCTCGATCAACAAAGCACCAGCAACCAAGGTGGCGGCTACGACGCCAACCGCGACGACGATGACACGGCCTACAGGACTTCATACAAAGCAACTTCGGGAAGAAGACCGTCGTCGCATCATCATCCTCTCCAAAGATGCAAAGTTCGGCCCAGCGGAGATTCGCAGAGCTACTGGCTTTACCATGGCTCAAATCAAATACACCTTGAGACACGGCGTGAAGACGAGGTTTCAAGATAGGGGAAGGGATCCAAGAAGTGAACGACGCAAGGGCAGGCCCCAGAAAGCGACAGAAGAAGAGGTAGATAACATGCCGAAAGCGGAACCCGGCCAGGAGCTCAGGCATGAGGCTCTGAGTGGGTTTCAGAGGGCCGTCCAGAGTGAGCCACAGTATGAGCCACGGATCGAGCTCCGAAACGAGGTTCAGAACGAGCTACACATTCAGCCCCTCAACCAGTCACAGATTAATGCAGAGAATGGGGTACAGGAGGTAATGGGCGAAGGGGTACAAGACGTGGTGGGAAACGAGGCATAAGATGTAGTAGAAGCTGTGCTGGGAAATGATCAGGGATAAGGTGATAAAGTGCGGATCGTGACACGCCATGGGACTAGTTAAATCCACAACGCAATACCTTGTTAGTGACTATCCGCAAAACAGATCTCCCCCCCCCCCCCCCTTTCCCTTCCTACACGAGTCTCACGAAAGAAAAGATATATGAGAAGGGGGGAAATTCTCCTTCCTAAGCTGCCACAATCTCCATCCTTCTTCATCTTGGACTTGTACTTGTACCCAGTCTAACAAGTATATCAGCAAAAAGCTTCAACTCTGTCTACCCGTGGGAGGCTGGCCTTGCCATGGACCCCTAGCAGATGCTACTCATACAACTTGAAGCCACGACGAGATGGCATCTTGAACGATGTTGTCGATCAGCATAGTCAGAGAACAGGGCTCAGGCATAGCATTCACCTAGGCAGAGCGCGTGAACCGGCATGAACACACCATATGTCTTCTCATTATCGAGTCGGACACTTCGAATTCATGGCAACGTGCCGCTCAGCCGGTCAGCGGTAACTAGCTGCGTATCGTTGAGACAACGCAGACCGCAAGATGCCTCTACATTCCGAGCACCTCTGAGCCCATATGCTCATCTACTTTCATGTGGATGGTCCTGGAATCAACATTCAGCACATTAGCACCTCACAGTCGCCCTTGTTCGAGAAGGTGAACCACAGCTAGGACTTAGGTGCAAAGAAATGGAAGGGTGCATGGTGTTGAATACAACATGGTTTTATGAGTTCGGCCTACTCTTCTTGATCCAACGACCCGATATCAAGCATCAATCGATGGCTTCTTACTTGTGCATTAAGGAGCCTAGATTATATTTGTACTTAAACGAAACACTTCAGCCGTCGAGTCAGAGATCATTCTCACAAATTTCAAGGAGTAAATTCCAAGAAAAGCCCATTCTTCTGCATCATATGTGATTTCCAAGTCCGGAGGTTGGGGTTGGCATCCATCTATGGGCAAACCCATGTCGTCGAACTATCATAAAATAATCATAGGAATGGGGTAACATTCGGGACGAAGTCGTGATAGGCACCATTTCTCCAATCTTCACTCCTCTGGCTCGATACTGAAGGGAACCCTACTTGACTTTTTGGGGGCCTGATCTATGTCTCGGTACAATGCGCAATACCACCTCGACGCCTCCTTTCCTAATCGTCCGAAGAGGGAGGGATCATGCACCCTGGGGTCTCGCGGGTCTTTAGATGCGGACTGCGTAATGCACTGGCGTCCTGACCTTGGTTATCTCCTACTAATCACCGCATCACGAGGTCAAGTCCTTAGTACCTGAGTAGATCTTCACCTGAAAGACCGACACCGCCGGAACACCGGTGTCCTACATGCAAGTATATCTCAGAATACTTTCGGTAAGGCATCAGAAGACCTCCAACGAGTAGCCACTGACGCGAGGGGCGGCTCTAGATGCGCTTCTTTATCGGTCGGGGGGTAACATTCAGAGGGTCCGCATGCCCCCAGCAACGTTGGTACTGCAACCCATGCATATGCTTGGAGAGAGGTCACACGAGCTTCCCGTTCCGGACAGCCGACATGGCATGCAGGTCTCCAGCAACCCAGAATCTGGGAAGTTGAGAAGTTCCTACCCAACTATTAGAGGAGAGAAGGAAACCTGCTCAACATTCTCTTGAAGCTATCGATTGTGTAATGAAGCAACGCATCAACGTGATCGTGAATGCTTCAAGACCACAAAACATAAAAGTCATCTTTGAACGCGTCTATTGCCCATGTACTGAGCGTCAAGCACTTGAGAGCAGCGCTCGATATTTCCGACGTATGCAAAGCATACATCTCTGCACATGCTAACGCATATGCGGTGTGGTGGGAACCGCTAAGTATGCAGCTACTTACCGTGTCTGCCGAGGCTTGGACGGTCCGCCTGTCTAGACCCGAAGTTGGATTCGAGTCCACATTGGTAACGGATATCGAAACTCATTATCAATGACTTACCTCTAGAATAGTGAGATATTGCTCTGTGTGTATGTTTGTGTGTGTGTGCGTGTATGGTGTCCGTTCACCATTAACAAGGCCCTCCTTCGTCTTGTCCCAACCAGGTGGTCTGCAGCCTTATCTTCAAGCACTATTGATGCTACCATAAGGTCACCACTACCCTGACAATCATCACGCAAGACATATAGCAGCAAATGAACGGCGCATTATCTCACGTGTACCTCCTGTCATACACCATTTGAATGATGCGGGCCGACTCTGATTAGAGCCAGAAGACAATCTGGACCTAACAGCAATACCTCCCGGTAATAATCGCTTCTATAATCTGACATCAACGGCATCGTGATTATCTCCGCGTGCTATTGTGGATGCACATCGGCAGAGACGGAGAATTTTATTATCTGATCTACTCAAACACGATTTTCCCCAATGTCGACACTATTAATCCACAGATGGTGTCAACGGTTCCTAAAATGGTCCACTTACACACTCAGGCACCGAGGCCGAAGCAGAGCATTCAATGGTGAAGAGGACGTCATACAAATAAGGAAATATAAAATACTCAGCATGGATCCAGTAGACACAGTCAATCCTGTTGTTGTTGGTCCTCAACTTCTTCCGACCCTCAAACCAAGTCGCTTGGTTCTAGTTTACTCTTCAGCCAAGCTCATCAACAAATTCACATTATGAAAGTTCCGCATCTACTGATCCTGTCTCTCGGCAGTGTTAATGTGCTTGCTGTCAGCCGCCGTAACACGCTCCAGCCTGCCAATGCATCTAATGGCACGGCGCCCCAAGCCAAGAGATACATTATTGAATTCAAACAAGTAGGTGGTTAAAGAGATTTTACTCCAACACGGACGAAAGCACTTTGACGTTGACCACAAGCCATACACTCTAGGGGTCCGACTACACTGCCATCCAGGACAGCATAGCAGCGCAGCCCGGGACCACCATTCTTCGCACATTCGACACAGATGTCTTTGCAGGTGTCAGTGTTGAATCAAGCAGTCAAAACGTTGACTCGCTCTTAGCACTCACTTCAGTGGCGCAAACATGGACCTCAAAGATCATCACGCTCGACACATCAGTTCCTTCTCGAACATGGACTGCCACCGACGCAGCATACGAGGCCGCATCAAGTAATTACTCAGTGCATGCACAAACAGGTGTCGACAAGCTCCACGCCGCCGGCATCCTCGGCGAGGGTGCAGTGATCGCGGTGGTCGACACAGGCACGCAGTACACCCACCCAGCCCTCGGAGGCTGCTTCGGCGCCGGCTGCAAGGTCGCGGGCGGCTATGACCTCGTGGGTGACGGGTGCTGGCCAGATCTAGGATGTGACCTTGAGCCAGACGATGATCCTATGGATGAAATCGGTCACGGAACGCATGTGTCGGGCATTGCTGTGGGCCAAGCTCCCAACGGCATCTTTGTCGGGGTCGCCCCCTCGGCCACGTTGCTCTCGTACAAAGTCTTTACCGACCTCGACGACACGACCGAGGACATACTGATCGAGGCGTTTCTCATGGCCTATGAAGCAGGCGCAGATATCATCACCTGCAGTGTCGGTGGTGCAGGCGGCTGGTCCAGCGATGCATGGGCGGTCGTGGCCTCGAGGATCGCAGACCAGGGAGTCATCGTCACCATCGCGGGAGGCAATGACGGGGTAGAGGGGCCTTATTACACCTCGGACGGATCGTCTGGGCAGAATGTCCTCGCCGTGGCTTCGGTCGAAGCAGAGACGACGGCTGAGATCGCCTTCCTTGCTAACTTCACAGTGAGCAACCAGACGAGTTCTGCTGCAGTCGGCTATTATTCGGGGTTCGAACCGATCCCATATACATACAGTACGTGAGATGGGGGTTTTGATGGTCACATGCCTCCCCCCCCCCCTCCTGGTTTCCACCCCCCTCCGGGTTTTCCCCTCCGGCTTTTGTTATCTATCAATTTCTCGTGGAGCAGCTTTTTCTTGATGTTTGATGTTATTGTAATTGTAAAAAGGCCCTTCTTCTTGTGCTTCTGACTTAGTGTAAAGGTCCTGGAATTGCTGTTATGCTTACACCAACATCATCTAACGTTCATTCTTGCTGACACTTTATAAACAGCCGGATTCCCCATCTATGCTCTCTCCCTAGACACAAACTCAACCACTGACGCGTGCGAGCCTCTCAGCCTCAACCTTACAGGCAATATCACGCTGGTCCGTGTAGGAGACTGCGACAGCAGTACTCAACAGACCAACGTCCAAGACGCTGGCAGTCATGTCACCTTGTGGTATCTCGGAGACGACCCCCTCGACATTCCTGGATACCTACCCACCGGAGGCTTTACGGGCGTCATTTCTGCCGACAGCGGCGCCGCTGTCATCGAAACCATCAAGGCTGGTGGTAGTGTGATAGGTGACTTCACGACCATCGACTCGACTAATTACTTCGTTGGCATGCCCAACCCTGAAGGCACCGGCGGACTGCCCAACTACTACACATCTTGGGGCCCCTTGTACGATCTCAGCATCAAGCCGGATATCGCCGCACCTGGAGGTGATATCCTCAGCACATATCCAACCGACGCCTATACCGTACTCAGTGGGACTTCGATGGCGACACCTTACATCGCGGGCGTGGCGGCTCTGTACATTGGCAAGTTTGGCGGCCGCAACAGTTCTACTTTCAGCGCCAGCGATCTCATGATGCGCATTATCTCGAGCGGCGGTTCCCTCCCCTACTTTGACGGGCAGACCTTGACCAACTACGGCCTGTACGCGCCCACGGCGCAGGTTGGCACGGGAATCATCAACGCGACCAAAGTTCTCGACTTCACATCATCTTTATCATACTCCAAGTTTGCTCTCAACGACACGGCAGATTTCGTTGTGACTCACTCGGTCGAGATCACGAATTCTGCCGAGGAGACAGTTTCATATACTTACGATGTCCAGGACGCCGCAGGGTTCGAAACCTGGCTGCCTGCCAATGCCAGTGACGATACCACACCAAGGCCAATTGACTTTGTGGAGTTGGTGCCGATTGAGATCAAGCCCAGTGTCTCGCTCCCAGCAGTTGCAACTCTTGCAGCTGGAGAGACGCGTACTGTGTCGTGAGTGGAACGAAACCCTCTGGGTTATGAATGTTTTGTCATATCATGAGCGCTCTTAGCTCCCACAAAAACTAACTTGTTGATAAACAGCTTTGAATTTTCGTATCCAACAGGGTTCGATAACCTCCCGTTATATAGCGGCAAGATTCAGATCAACTCAAGTCTTGGTGAATCATTATCAGTGCCCTACCTTGGTATGTTCTTTCCCGTTGAATGTACATGACCATGAAACCGCTTGGGAGATCTTGACTCTGCTGACTGATTTTAGGAATTGCCGGTAACCTCGAAGAAACAATTGCCGATCAGTGGCAGCCTGGCTATCCTTATGTGGTGTCAGGCCTCAGCGCGACCAATATCAGTGACAAGTCTTCGTAAGCTGTCTTCCCAATCGGCTGGTATTACTCATTTAATGCATCGGACTAACCCTATTTTGAAGATTTACTTTCAACCTTTCAACGACCTCGCAAGACTTCCCCCAATTGTTTGTTCGAACACAATGGGGAACCGAAGAGCTACGGTGGGATGTGAGTCTCGTTTTAACTGCTCCTTGTTGTGTTTTCCCCCCACACTCCTCAACTTAGCATGTGCGAGAAAATTCTGACGAAACTCTTTTATGTAGATCTTTGAAGAAGACTGGACAGAATCGGACTGGTCATACCCGCCGGTGGTTGGAAAAGATGGTTACGTGGGATCAGTCACGTACTGGGAGTACTCGGGCGACGTCACTGTTTACGATGCTTCGGCATATCCGAACACCACCATTGCGTTCCCTTTGACAGACCTGGCCCGAACAACAGTGGACCTTGAAGCTGAGGAGTACTGGTGGCTTGGAGGGCTTGCAAACGGAAGCCAGATTGAACCCGGTGATTATGTGTGAGTTCCCCTACATTGTGTGGCAGCGCCTCCGATGACTGTGCCTGTCTTTTTTATTCTTTTCCCAAGGCTAACGAAACTTGCTGCATATCAGATGGCGTTTGGCAGCTTTGTTGCCTTTTGGAGAGCCAACTTCCTCACAAGGATGGTCCACTTATACGAACAACTTTACTGTTCTGCCGCTGTAGATATGCTTAAGTGTTTTCAACGGTTCCATATGCAGACTTATCGCATGATTAATGAAAGGCCATCGAATCATAATTACCATGTACTTACTTCATCCTAATCCAGCCAATCAGTGCAACTTTGTGAGATCGTACCAAACGAAGGATACAAATATGGGCACACCTTGCTGCTGCATCATTAGGCCACCAACTCGGTGTCACGCAAAAGCCTTGACTCCAAAATGCGGAATTAAACCCTGATGATAATTTGCAGGGATTGAACGGTATCTCATTCTCATTGCATAAAGTTAGTCTCTAGTAATTGAGTTGTGATCGTCAGCCCTGCTTCGTCGGATCAAGCGAGGCATCAGACTAAAGGTAGATTTATCCAAGGGTCATGTTCCCATAAAAATCTGTCTGCCATTGCTTCCCGTTCTAAAACAGTTATACCGTCCCCTCCCCAATCACCTCTCCAGAACGTTCCTCCGTCTTTGCCCTCACCCGAGTGTCCCTCAGCTCCAGCCACCGCAGCAACAGAGACGTCAGTATCAACACGACACCAAAGGCCGCGCAAGCAATAAAAGCAGGTTTGAACTCTGGTGCCTCTGAGGTCCTCCACACCGCATCTTGAAACCAGATCTGGTTAATGTAAGAGAAAACATTCGAAAAGGCCGTCATGAACCCTCTCATCTCATGATCATCCGGCATCAGATCGGGGAACCACGAGTAGTACAGGCCCGGCACCCCGGCAGCCGTGTAGGAAAGGTAGAAGCAGAAATATTTTAGCCCGACGGGGACATTCCAAACGGCGAGAACGATGGTGGCAAAAATGGTCCCTCCCTGCATGACCGTGATGGCCTGCCACCTCCGGCCCCTGAGGAGCGGGGAGTCGGAAAGTATACCAGCCGCCACCTGCGTGACGGCGCCGATCGCATATTGGCCGGCAGGCCACACGTTTCGCTGGTAGACGGTGTGTCCGGTGGCCTTGAGGTACAGGGCGAAGAAGGGCTGCTGCGAGGGGAAACTGCACTGCACAAAAAAGTACGAGATGCCCAGGACCCAGAACTGCCACGTCGCAAAGATGCGGAAGATCTTTGTCTTGGTCCACGCCGACGCGCCCAGCGGCTTATAACCATCGTCGACGAGGCGCTTCTGCGCGAAAGCGGCTTCCTCCTTGGTGAGGTAAAAGGCGCGCGTGTTCTCTGGGAAGTCCGGGTTGAAGAAGTACCCCAGCACGCCGACGGGGAGGCTGATGATGCCGCAGACGATGAACAGCCACTGCCAGCCCGAATGCCCCAGCCTGCCGTTGAGGCCGTCATATGCGCCCGCCTGCAGGTAGCCGGAGAACATGCCCGCAAAAGTCGCAGTCGAGTAGAACAGGGTCACCCGCTTGGCCCGCTCGCTTCGGGTGTACCAGCTGGAGATGAGGTAGATGATGGTGGGGAAGAAGGCGCCCTCGCACAGGCCGACGAGGAACCGGATGGCGTAGAGCTGCGACACGTTTGTGACTGCTGCGGAGCAGAAAGTACAGATGGACCAGAAGATCTCGAGAGTCGAGATGATGTAGGACGGCCGGACTTTGGTGACGAGAATGACAGCGGGAATCTGGCTGATGACATAGCCGGCCGTGAAGACATTGGCAGCGTATGTCAACTCGTTACCGCCCATGTCAATTGCTTCGGACATGCCTGACACGTAGGCATTGCTGATATTTGCTATACATTTATATGTCAGCCATTCCGAGTTTTGCCATAATTATTATGTTGTAATAGTATCCATACCTTGATCAAGATTTTTGCAAAAATAGCCAAGGCACGTGTAGGTCAGGAGGAAGATATCAAGCTTGAGGAGAAACTTTTTCTCGGCGGCTGGTTTATCTGGGTCATCCCAGATATAACGCTGCACGGTATGCCAACGAGATCTCTTCCCATGACTAAAGTCAGATTGTGCATCGCTGTTCCCCCCCGAGACCGCCTGTGCCGACTTCTCGTCGCCTCTATCAGACGCGACTGGTGACATGGTGTTGTTCGTCGGTAGGAGATGTCAAGATGAAGATCTCGATCGACAAGACGGTAGTATGCAACAACGATATCAAGAACAACAGCAGCAACAACAAGAGAAAGATCAAAAGTTTGAGATTCCCCTGAGACCAAGGCGCACATTATCAATATGCAAAACGAGAGGGCTGGTTTGACAAGTACGTACTATTCTTTATTTCATCTAGCCGAATCGTACATTAAGTTCGTCCCTATAAACATTGCCGCGATTTTACAGCGAGATCCGAGCCCTGTCCGCACTGCATGGGTGAGATGTCGCCATGCTGCCTGCAAATGAGCTGAGATCCTCTTATCACCATGTCTGCGCGGGCGCGGCTGTGAACAGCCCTAGAAGACGGACCCCCTCCACAAACACATAGCGACAAATAGGCTTGCGGTTCCCACGCGATACTCCCAGCACCCACTCTTTTATTCCCATTTTCTTTGGAACTCAATGCGGTGGGCAATGTGAGGGGAAAATGACGAGATTGGCACTATTCGGTTGTTGGTTACAGCTGGGTCGGGTCGGAACGGCAGGGTGTTCCTTTTTCACTGCTGAGATCAAATTGCGTGATTGTCACCGTGCCTCAGGATGTGGAAAATCCGGGCCCTGGGAGGAATTACAAAGCATGAGGGAAGTGATAGGAAACAGAAACATATCTACCATGGTGTTGAGATATTCTCGGTCCTGTTAACTTGATTAAGTATCTCTGCATGTTGATGCTCTCAAGAAGTATTATTGACTTGTTATATTGATTGATTATAGCAACTGATTCTCACGTATCGACCGTTTCAGCACAGTAGCAAAACATGTATTTGCCATTGGAAAGGCATTGTTTTATGTAATTAATTATGGAAACAATTGCAACATTTGCTTTTACTTTATTTAAATTAAAAACCAAATCGATTCGTGTCTCTCTGCTAGGTTTGGTACGAGACATCACGGCATTCATTACACCAGACATATACTATCGTCAAACTCCACCTGCTCGAAATGCCACCTTCACACACGAGTTGCAACATTTGTAATCCTCAAGTGACAAGTCATGCACATCTTGCAGCATCGAGATGTTTGAATCCACTGCATACTGACCACCTACTTCGATAGCACGAAGAAAGAGAAGACTTATGTCCGAATGACCGCAATCATCGATTATTGAAGAATAAACATGAAAAATAAAAATAAAAATAAAAAACAACAGCAAGCAAATTCTGGACCTACTAGCCTTTCCACCCAATCAACCCTCACCTATATGGACACCGTAATCACAGTACTGACTCAAGTGGATATGGGAAGGAAATCTCGTCTCGTCTATTAGACGCCAGCATGCAAGAATCATGAGGGCTCGAATCCATATCATGACACACACACACTCGCCCACTCACTAGTTCGGAAGCCCCCCATTCTCCCACCCCCCCTTCTTATTCTTCTGCCCGCGGCCCAATCGTCTCCATATCCACAGCCTCCTCCCCAAGCTCCCAGCCTCTCCCCCGAAACCTCCTCGGCCAGATCCCATTCCTCCCAGGCGCCAAGATCCCCCTAGGGTCTAGAGCATCCTTGATGGTCTCGTTCAGCCGCAGGAGCGCCTGTCCGCCCCAGCCATAGGACCGGGCGATCTGGTCCGCAAACAACAGGTGCGTGCGGTACTCGCCAAACCCCTCGGCGGCACACGCAGCAATCATGTCGCGCATGAGCCGCACGGCGCGCCTCTTCTCCTCGCGGTCCGCCCGGTCGTAGACGATGTTGGCGATGTAGTGCATCTCCCGGCCCGCGACGCAGAGCGTGGGGAACAGGTCGAAGCCGTGGCGGGCGTGCAGGCGGGCGATGATGTCGTGGAGGGTCCTGGCGTCGCGGCCGCGCGTGGGCGCGATGGGCGAGAAAAAGAGGTGGGCGCCGTTGGGGGCCCAGCTGAGCCAGTTGAGCTCCGTCAGCACGGGCACGCCGGAGCAGACGAGGGCGCGCGAGTGCAGGTAGTGCGAGGCCGGGACGTCCTGGGGCAAAAAGAAGCGCGTGTCTGGGATCTGCGAGGTGAAGGCCTCCCTGACGAGGCGGAGCTGGCCCTGGATCGACTCCGGGGTTCCGTACTGGGTGCCATAAAAGACCCAGGCGCACTCGCCCAGCGGGAGGCTCCTCGATGCCCTCGCGACCTCTTCTCGGGGCATGGGCCCCGTGCCGGACCAGAACGCGGACTTGGGGTTCCCGGTGACGTTCAGCTCCTGTATGACATGTCGCAGCTGCGGGATGTTGCCCAGGATGCGCTGCTGTGCCAGGGGGCGGATGATGTCCACAATCTTCTCAAAGTCGTCGTCCCTCGGAAAGGTCAGGCAGTAGCTCTGGTGGCCCGTGGGCGGCATCAGGTGGAACCCCATCTTGGTCACGATGCCAAAGTTGCTCTGTGAGAAGATGCCCTCGACCGCAGGGCCGTACGCGTGCTGAAACGACTGCCACGTAGGGTTGTCCTCGCCCCCGGGCCCGGGCATCGCCCCCATCCCCGTGCGCAGGAGCTCGCCGTCGGGCAGCACAAGCTCCATGCCGCAGTGGTTCGCAAAGTGGTCACCGTAGGGCGTGTACCCCACGCCTCTGTCGAGGGCGTTGCCGAGGACGCTGCCTCCTCCCAGGTCAGGCGTGTCGATCCAGAGGGGTAGGTTTCGGGTCTGGATCTCCTCGTAGAGCCTGAAGTAGGTGACACCCGGCTCCACGACGCAGCTCGCGTTTTCGGCATCGATCTTGAGGATCGAGTGCATTCTCTTTCCCAGGTCGACCACGACGCCGCCGGGAATGCGAGGCGCAGCACCGCCGTAGCCGAGATTTCGCCCCAGCGAGATGGGGTAGATGGGGATGGAGTACTTGTTGGCCCAACGGACGACGGCCTGGACCTCCTCGGTGGAGCCTGGGTAGACGAGCGCGCTGGCGACGAGCTCGTCGTGGTCGATGATGTGAAAGGCGTCATGGGTGTTGGGGGACTCGAGATACCAGCCATCCTCAAGCTGCTCTGCGTCGTTCACGATGACGTTGTCTGGGCCGATCTGCGTCTTGAGGTCTTGTACTGCATCCTGGAAGGTCTTGAGCGTGACGTCTGGGGGTAAGCGAAGGTTGGATCGCCGTGCTTGCTTGACAGGAAGTGTTCGACCCTGATGTAGTAGGTTCTTGGCCGTGTCGGCTTCTTTGGACAGCCGCAAGGGGCTGCCCGAGTAAACATCGTCGAGGGTGGGAGGGGGTGTAAGTTCTTTTTCTGCTTCTGTGCTGGCTACCATTTTGACCTTGTTTTCTTAATCGATCGATAAATATACATTCAAAGTGATGAGAAAAGAGGATGGTGGTGAGGGATTCCCTATGAGATTGGCCACATGCCATGCTATTATATTGGATGAAGTCATTGGTTGGACAACATTCTTGTGCTGTCACTCCCGGCACCAAGTTTCTCCTGAGAGGGCATTGATTGCTAGTGGATCGTCATCTCCAACCCACCATCACGGCAAAAGCCTGCATCACAATTGCATGTATCGGGCATCAAATCTTCCTGAACCCCGCAGGTAAGACGTCTTGGGGAGGGACGCAGCAGCGGGGTAACAAGTAGTCTGTCTTGTTTCGCTATGATTACATGGCTTTCTTTGACCCTGCGATCTCGGAATGACTTTTGATCAAATACCGAATTGCAGTGTAAAGTTGCTCAGAAACGAAAAGTATCGACAATTGACCTCTTCACTTTTGAAAGCAAAGAGAAAAGTCAATCAACAATGACTACAACCGGCGGAAACCAAGACCGCATCAAAGGTTTGCAACAGACCCGTCTCAAATCTGCCTCAAGACCCCAAAACATAACAACATTACAAGGAAGTATTGAATTCACTCTGATATTATCACAGTCCTGGTCATCGGTGCTGGCCTGGGAGGGTGTGCAGCAGCCCTCGCCCTCAACCACCACGGCCACGACGTCACCGTATACGAAAAGCTCACCAACTTCCGCCGGCTGGGAGACTCGCTGGGCCTGGGAGAGAACGCGCTCAAGCTGCTCCGGCGCTGGGGCGGCGACGGCCTGTACACCTCGCTCACCTCCATCGGCAACCAGTCCGAGGACATGCAGATCCGGAGGTGGCGCGACGGCAAGATCCTGGCGCAGCAGCCGCTGATGGACATGGCGGGCCACATCGGCCACCGCGGTGACTACCACGAGGCCTTCCTGCGCGGGGTGCGAGAGGCCGGGATTGCCATCCATATGGGCTGCGAGGTGGTCAGCTTCCAGGAGGGGGATGCGGGGCGAGGTGGGCGGCCGAGCGTTACTTTCAAGGATGGGCGGGTCGAGGAGGCGGACGTGGTGGTCGGGGCGGAGGGTATCAAGAGCCGAGCGCGGGAGCTTGTTCTTGGATTCGCGGATGCGCCCAAGAGCAGTGGCTATTCTTGTTGGAGGGCGTATTTCCCTGGTGAGCATCTGAAGGATGATCCCTTGTGTAGGGACTTTGTGGATCACGACTGTGTTAATATCTGGTATGCTGAACCTTTTCCCCGGAGCAATGTCATTCTTTACATCGTTGGACGACACACAAGGCTGGAGGAGGAATTAAAGTCAACTATCAATTCTCTAAATACTTAAAATCTCCTCCAGGATCGGCGAGGACACCCACCTCGTCCAAAACACCCTCCGCAACGGCAAAGAGTTCAACTGGATCATCACCCGCCGGCTCTCCCACGAGGAGGACATGGAGATCAAGGAGTCCTGGTTCCAGGAGGGCGACCTGGCCGACGTCCGCGCCCACGTCCGCACCCTCGACCCCCGCATCGCCGCCGCCATCGAAAAGACGCCGGCCCTGCTGGACTGGAAGATCTGCTACCGCGACCCCCTCCCCACCTGGGTCTCGCGCAGCCACAAGATCGTGCTGCTGGGCGACTCCTGCCACCCTCACCTGCCGACCAGCGCGCAGGGGGCGAGCCAGGCTACCGAGAGCGCCGCCGTGTTGGCTGTTTGTCTGAGGCTGGCTGGGCCTGATCGGATCCCGCTTGCGGTAAGTTTTGGGTTTTTGGGGAAGGAGGGAAAGTCGGTCATTGACGCCAACTTTTCTGTCCTCTATTTTAGTTTTGTGTGTGCACTGACAGAAATGGCGCCAGACGCGGGTCTATGAGAAGATCAGGTTTGGGCGGACGCGCCAGAGCCAGACGGCCGGCGTGGACCTGAGAGACAGGTGGCACAATGCTCTGAAGAATCTGGAGGACGGGGTGGAGATTGATCCCGAGTCTGTCAAGATGCGCAACAGGTGGTTGTATGCGTACGATGCTGAGGCTGACACGACAGCGAGATGGGATGAGGTATCGGAGCAGGTGGCGAGGGAGCTGGTGGAGGACCGGATCACGCCGTTGTGCGATACTGTACCGACCAAGTCAGCTCTGAAAGGACTAGACCAGGCCTAGATCGCGGTGAAATGGTAGAGGCTTAATTAATTTATTAGTTAGAAAGGGAGAACTAGAAAGCACATGCTTGTAACATTTGAGAAGCACATGTCGGTGATCATTGAAAGGCACATGTCAAAAACACAGCACAGCAAGCAGTCCGCCATACATATGTACGTTCTAGTCCCAGTCTAATGAGCTTGGTTGATGTAATGGCCACCTAGCTATCCATTTATTCATGTGGTGATGCTAGGGAGAAGAAGAATCTTATAAATATGCCTTGGCTCCATCCAAAAGCAGAATACCAACGTAGAAACTCTCTACACACTCTCTTCACCGCTTATAATCCTTCCAGTTCTCGAGCCGTGTGCTGTCTTTCTCCATACTGAATAATAACAACAATTCTATAATTACTATTTATTAGTATCACCATGGCTGTGAAAATCACCCCTATCCTCCTCTTCTTGCTTTCATCGTCAGGTGTCTTCACCTCACCAGCGCCCCAGCCTCAGCCTTTTATGGAGTCCACCATTGAGAATGCGCCGCCCCGTAAGTATTGTCATCTCTATCTATTTATCATACCACCCCCCCCCCCCCATCAACCAAACGCCTATGACAAACACTCCATCTTTCTTAACACATCTTCATCAGCGACCGAGGACGGGTTCCCCCGCCCAGCCTGCGAAGACCTCGCCGACTGTTTCCCCTGGGCCTCCAACCAGTGCAGGCAAGCCGAGGACTCAGGCCTCCTCGTCAAGGTCTACTGCCTCGAGGAGTACTGCTACGCCCTCTGTCCCCCCGTCCTGCCCAGCATCCCGTCTGACTGGGAAGAGGATGAAGACGACCATGATGAGTATTACTACCCGGCGGCGGGCATGGTCGACGACGGCCAAGAGGATGAGGACGAGGACGCGGCGTGGCAGCTGCAGCAGCTCGAGGACGAGTACGAGTCCCTGGTGCTAGCCAACCCCCCCTTCCCGCTGCCCACCGTCCTGCCGCCCGGAAAGAAGCCCAAGCCCCCCAAGACCAAGACCAAGACGCACAAGTCCAAGGCGTCCAAGAGCCACAAGCACAAGCCTTCCAAGACGCCCACGCCCACGACGGCCGAGTCTATCCAGCCGACCATCGTCACGCGCACTTACAAGAGCATCGTCATCACCCCCAGCGCCGCCGTCGGCGCTGCTGCTGCTGCTGTTGCGGTGGAGGACGGCCCTGTCAAGCCGACCGAGGTCACGCTTAGCATCTCACGCATTGTGATCACGAGGCCCCGCGGCACCGGCCCTGCTACTGTCGAGAACGAGGCCACTTTGCCTGCCAACCCGGTGCCGACCATCTAACGGGCGTCAAAATTCTCCCACACGGAGAGCACTCTTGTGATTTCTTGTAGTAGTGAAGATTTTGGTGGTCTGGTCGGGTGAATTCGATGTGCGGCTTGCTTAGAGACTGGCATGGCTGTACGCACTCACTCATTGATAGGAAATGTGAGTTCGCTGTTTTCTGGTAGGAGGTTTTCGAGTGCGTTCCAATGGGAGAAAAAAAGAACAAGTAGTGTTTGAAGTGAGTGGGGGTAAAATTCAAGTGTTTAATAATTCATCAATTTCGGCCCGGTCTATTCTATAGCTAATGAATCCTGTCCTTCCTGAGAACCCGATCTTGACCCCCAATGCAATATGTCTACTTATGCTTTCTTCTCTTGTATGCCAGGTGCTCGAAGCAAAACATGTTCATAATATCACACATGCCAAATCTACCAGAACAACCGATCTCCACGGAACTTGACCGTCTCCTCGTACTTGTTCGGCCCTGTCAGGGCAGCAGAAGTACGCTTGGGGAAGCCGTCGAACGACAAGGCGTACGTGGCAACCGAGTGGGCGACCAGCTTGGTGTTGATCTCCCACGTGGTGGCGTTGACATTGCCCCTGTCGTCGCAGAGCTGGTGGTAGCACGGGTCGTACCACTCACCCGCCGTGCCTCCAAACATGTCGGCCTCCTGGGGGGTCTTGATGCCTTCGGCGCCAGTAGCGATGCCGCCTGCAGGGATGCCGGCCCGGATGAAGCCGTCGTAGTCGCTGCGGCCGTCAAAGGGGACGAGAGTGTAGTTGAGGTCGTGCGCCTTGTACCAGTCGATGTAGAGGTCCCTCAGCTCCTCTGACCCGGTGGGGTTCTCGTCGTTGGTGGCATTGTAGACCTGGTAGGCGTGGTTGGGGCTCGCGAGCATGTCGTAGTCCATAAACAGGCGGATCTTGAGGTTCTCCTCGGCGGGGAGGGTAGAGGCGTAGAACTCGGAGCCGAGGAGCCCCTCCTCCTCGGCGGACCACCAGCCGAAGCGCACGCAGTTGTTCACGCTGAAGTTGGTGAGGTGCGTGGCGATCTCGAGCAGCGACAGGGAGCCGGAGCCGTCGTCATTGATGCCAGGCCCTTCAGCAACGCTGTCCGAGTGGGCGCCCAGCATGACGCAGTTGTCGGGGTCGCCCTCTGCGGTCTGGATGACGATGTTGCGGGTCTCGATCGTGCTGACGACGCCGTCGATGTATGCGATGGCATCGACGGCCTGGCCGCTCTGGAGTTTCTCCAGGATGGGCTCGGCCTCGTCCAGGTCGATGCCGAAGGTGGCCACATGGTCATCCTGCGGGGTGCCCATGGTGCCGTGGAGAGTACCCTTCTCGCTGTTATAGACGACTGCGGCGATGGCGCCTGCACGGCCGGCGAGCGCAGACTTGTCGCCAAAGGAGCACGAGCCGCGGCGGATGAAGGCGATGTTGCCCTTGACGGCTGCAGGATAGTCCTTGGAGAAGCAGCCCTCCTCGTCGACGAGGACGAGATCACCATGCACAGGCTCCTTGTCCTTGGTGGGCGGGGTCAGGCTCATTGGTGAGGCCGACTTTGCTACAGCATCGCCCAGCACGAGGCGAGACTCGAACACGCTGCCAGAGTAGGCCGGGAAAGGCTGCTGGACGATCTTGTAGTAGCTTCCCAGCTTCGAGATGGCATCCTGGATGTACTTTAACGTCCCCAGATGTCCTGTACATTGGTTAATAACGAATATTGGAACCATCGGATATCATGCGAAAAGGGGACGGGACAACAAGAAGCCTCTCTCACCTGCACTCCCGATGACCCGCGTTGGTCGGTTGTAGTCATGCCAGCTGAGCTCGGCTATCTCGTAGAGCTCTTGTGATCTCTTGAGCAGGTTGTCGCCGGAGATGGCAGCCTGTAGGGCCTCGCTGTCGATCAGAGGCTTGCCGGAGGTTGTTGGGGACAGCGGCGACTGCTGCGAGTCATCCAACAGAGGCTGCTGTTGGAAGGGGGAAGCGCTCGATCCAGGGAGGAGAGATGTGGCGAGTGCCATGAGGCACAAGCCCTTGTACGCAGCCATCATGAAAGTTTACGTGAGAGAGAGAGAGAGAGAGAGAGAGAGAGGGATGGACTCGAGTGACGATGTTGAAGGATTCTGAGGCGGACGATGACTTGTCGTGGTGTTGCGCCGGAGATCGAAGCAAGTAGCTACGTAGTGACTACGGACAGTCGTGACTGCCAGTGACTGCTACTGTGGACCGCTGATAAGGTGTCACGGGAGCTCCCTGGTCTGCTGCATGCCAGGGTGTACCCCAGTTTACAGGGGGTATCTTACAGGGGAAGCTTACAGGGGGGGTTCTGGCAGCATGGCGGCCTGGCACTGTTTCCCCAGCACTGTTTCCCCAGCACTCAAGCAAGGTCGTTCCTCTTGAGTGACACCGTCCACTTCATGTACGACATATAAAAGATCAGTAAACGTTGAGCTTCTTGCATTTGATTTTCTTTTCATTTTCTGCTTTCTTCTTGCTCCTCTCTTTTCCCTATCCAAAGGTTGAACCTTGAGAAACCGGGGCATTAAAGTTTAGCGTACATGCAAGACCAGTTCACCCCGGAATATATTCCCTTCAGGCGGTAGCGATGTGCTGCTGACAGCTCACTGGAGGCCAAACCAGATTCTGATTCTGGGACCGTTGGCCTGCCTGGGGGGTCAGCATGCCATTCTGTCCAATATGAATCGCTCCTTGATCACTCAGATCTCGTCTATCGCGGTCCAGCCTCGAAAGGGACAATACGCCATCTACGTCATGAGGTGACATTGCGCCGCCACCTTGCAGGACAGCAATGCGCCTGAGATGCATTGCTACTTATGAGCGAGCCCTCAAGAAGACCCAAGGCGATGGTCCTGCATATGTCCTGGACAGCCAATGTCTTGGAGAGATTGTTGTGTCAAGGAAAAGGAGTACTTTTCACCGGCAACTGCTCGACCAAAGGCATCTCGTGATTGACCCCTCTCACGAAGACGGCCCACGCTGTTCAAGTCTTCATCATGAAGCTCCTCTTCCCCATCGCGACGGTACTATCATCGTAAGTCCTTGCATACTTATATTCCCCACTTTCTACCGGGACATAGAAGAGAAGAAGAAGCTCACAACACCTGAAACCCTCCTCCAGGGCCACCCTGACCGCCGCGCAGGCTGTACTGACCACGTCCACCCCGATCTCCACCATCTCAAGCACCATCTACTCCGAGATCACCACCTCCTCGGCCGGCGGCACCTCCCAGCAGACCGGCTGTCCCACCGTAACCCTGACCAGCAGCATCTGCAGCACCTGCGCCCGCCCGGACTGCGTCGAGGTCGCCGCCCTCACCCAGTCCTGCGGCTGCCCCGACATCGGCCCGACCGTCTTCGTCGACTTCCCGTGCGAGTCTTCGTGTGCCGGGCTCGGGTGCAGGGCCGAATACGTCTTCTTCACCGAGAGCTGCACGGCGCCTACGGCGAGCGCCGGTGCGTCGCTGGCCTCGAATTCCTCTTCTGCGGCGACGGCGGGCTCGAACTCGACCTGGTCGTCGGCGACGGCGACGGGCGCTGCGGGGTCGAACAGCACTGCTGCGACAGGGCTGGGTGTCACTTCGACTTCTACGAGCACGCAGACTGCAGGCTCGGGGTCGGGGACTGGGTCGGCTGCGTCCAGTACGACGAGCGTTGCGGCTGCGGCGAGAAGAATACGACCCTTCTGGGTTGGCTGGCTGTAGGGGACAGTCTGTGTTTCGGCTGTTGGCTGCTGCTGGTTTTCTGTTACATATTGCCTGTCCTGTACAGCACCATAGACAAGGGAGATTCCAGGTTTGTGTGGGCTGCTGTGAACATCACTGCCATCATCAGTCTATAACTACTTACTTTTTCTAAAGCATATAAAGTCCTCCAGCAGGATTTTAGCACACATATCAGATTAATACAATAACCATTTCGAGAGATGATGTGTTTGCATTGCCTCCATGGCATGTCTTCAGCCCAATACTTGGTCACTGAGAACATTGATTCGGAAGCCATCACTATAGCTTTGCTGAATCAGGATACACAGCGAGAGAAGGTTTCCTTATGTCATCTCAGTTCTACCCACAACGCTAGTGCAAATCAGGACGAGCTGGTCAAAATTCTCTTCCCGCGGACTCCACAGAAATCTTCAACATACTTAAACTCTAGTTTTTTCACGAGTTCCAACAATCAAATTGGTCTGCTGGCCCAATGGCAAGGCGTCTGACTACGAATCAGGAGATTACAGGTTCGACCCCTGTGCAGATCAAATCATTCAGAGAACTGTTTGTATTTGTTTTTGTCTTCTTTTTGCACTTGTGTCCAGCGTGCAATTCAGAGGCTGAGGTGCACATTTGGACATGTCCACAGCTTGTTCATCACCTGCACACTACAACAGAGTTTTTTTAATTTTTTCCCTTCTTCTTTTTCTCTCATCTCATTCAATTTGCAAGTCTCCAGTCTTGTTTGTGTAGTACTCCCCATGGTAATAATAATAAAATATTGATAATAATGATAATGATACAGACATCAAGAATATATCAAAAAGTCTCTCCAAACATAAGGTTACCAGGCACCATGACATTCCTCATATAATTATTTCAACTTCAATATTCACTGCTGGCTAGAATAATCACAGCAATGCCATTATCACCCAGCAGCAGCTCACCACTCTTCTCCATGCTCTCCTCCTTTAATGAATACCTCTATTTACTCTGAGTGCCCTCTACAGCCTACAAGATGCCATCATTGACTAATCTCCCTGATGAGCTCAATGTATCCCGCAGCAGCAACAGCGGTAAGGATGTGCCACCACCCATGAAGCTCCAGGAGATATGCCCACGGGAGCCCGACGGCCTCCCGCAGCGCCCGCAGCGGAGGGCAGAACTCCAGGTCGATCAGCCACAGGGTGATTGCCAACACCATGGTCCCCGTCGAAGACCAGAACAGCCTAGACACCTTGGACACGCCCGGCGGCGACGTGCCTCCCGGCTGCGGGCGATAGTACGATAAGTACAGGGCGCGCGTCCACAGCATGTTCTCCATGATGAAGAACGAGCCCCAGTGGAGCTCGACGATCCTCGTCTGGTGGTACACGGCGGAGATGAGGACGACCACGGAGAGCAGGGCGACGGTGATGGTCCTCTGCGTGCGCGGGGCGTAGCCTGTGGTGTAGAGCGGCTGCAGCAGGGCGGAGCCGAGGAAGAACATGGACATCTCGTCGAGGAACTGGGTCTCGCGGTGGAGGGTTGCGTGGAAAAGGAAGGAGAAGATGCCGATGAAGAGGAGCGAGAGGGCCATCGTGTCCATGCCGCCGAGGATGCCTTTTCGTGCATCTCTGTGTGAGATCTTGAAGGCGTAGTACACTATCAATCATGTCAATTGCGCGTTGATAATTGCTGGATCGAATAGTGGCCTGCTTTCGCCTTCTTCAAAAGGGGGGAGGGGGTGGGCCGAAGAGGCTAGTAAATGCACAGCGTAATTATGGCTTACCGTAGGCAAGGTTCGTGAAGGTATTGAAGAACTCGGCTATGTACTTGGTGATGGCGTAGTCCTCCTCGCAAAAGCTGTTGAGTGAAGACCAATTATTAGTCGCCAGAATTTCGAGGCGAGCGGCCGCTCGTTGCTGGCGCCGTGGCCAGGACACTTCAACACACAGACGTAACGTGATGCCTTTGTTTCCTATAGGGTTCATACTGACTTTGCTGTGCTGGACGGAGGGCCCCAGTATCCCATGCTGGAGAAGGGATCCTGGCCAGGGTCATGGCGACTTCGATGAGCCATGGTCCCTGAGATCTTTAAGCTTCAGAAAACCAGGCGCAAAGGCAACGGTCAGCTGACTCCTAGGTTGACCTCAGAAGATTGTCTTGGCTGCTGCTGCTGATGGAGAAGTGGGCTGCTGACTGCTATACAGGTAAATAGCATACAATCTGATGTGCGCTGAGAGGATGTTGAGGTTCTGCGCATTGAGGTTTGCTTAGTGAGAACACCGCGCCACGTTGGACAGCTTAAAAAAAAAAGCAAAAGGATGCCACACCCGAAGTTGGACCGTGCAAGGCCTGTCCCACGCTAACAAGCAGGGAACTCCACTCTATTGAGTTCATTCTATAGACTCTCACATGCCAGCGCTTCAATTGTATTCCTGATATTTAGCTAAACAAAGGACTGCATTCATCTGAAAGTATTATAGCGCTGGTGACAGAGCCTGAGATGCTAGGCATTGTCACTTGTGTCTGCTGAATGAAGTTTGTTTCACTAATGTCCAAAGGCTTACTACCTTTTTTGTGTAATTAAGTTCGAGTTGCTGTAGAGCTCAAACAAATGTAAGAAAGAAAAGAAAAGAAAAATCAGCATTCGAAGCCGCAGTACTGTCAATCTTGTGGGCAACAGGTGGTGGGCCTATCAGAGCCTCCATAGGTGCAACAAGTCACTCATGAGGTTGCCAGACGCATTTACTAGAAATATTTTAGGCAAATAAGAGCAACAGTGTTATGTGACAGGCGCTGCACATTGAAATTCGGAAGTTAAGTAGTCATGGGATTGAATTGAATATATTAGTATAGGATGCTTCAATGTTATTTACCCACAAGCTGTAGCCAAGTCTTATACAGGCTCACTTTTTTTTATCCCTTAGAGTAACGTATGAGAGTACATAGTAGTGAAATACAGCGTAAACTGAGAGAATGTGTGGAGAAAGGGGTTGGCAGCTTAGCCTCTGACTCTTGGACACTCCTCTATCACTATGAAAATGCTATTCATCCTGAAATGAAGCATTTGTCCTCAAGAAGGACTATGATGCAACCACTGGAGGTAGAGTAATCAAACTTCCGAGTGATTGATCGAAGTTTTTCTATGCTCCTGGGTGCAATACAATAATATACAGTGACTGAGGAGAAGCGTAATTGATACCCGACATCCTGATTCACAACCAAAAAGACACTTGTCCATTTATTAGGACCTAATTATAAATATAGCATTCCATCTGCAAACATACTGTCATGACTTGTCTCCAATACACTATCAACTTCCACCCCCCCCCCCTCCCCCATACCACCACCATAGGCACCGTTTAGCAACCACACAGGCAATGACATCAGCTCTCAGGACTGGAAAAGGCAAATCTTGATGTCATGAATTCTTACTGTTTCTCTATGAACTTGCTACGACTGTTGCTGTGTATCAGGTTTTCTGGAGTGACCGCGGCGTCCCTCTTTCGCAATGACGAGGACTGTGTGAACTGGTCTGTGGCGGTTCCGGATGCACTCAACTACACCACCGTCAAGCCCCCTCACCTCACCATAGAAGCTCTAGCCAATGTCACGTGCGATTCTCCCGAGAACGCAGCTTACGCGTTTGCGATTTTCTTGACAGGTAGCGATAATGCCAACCATCTAGGGGACTCTCAGATGTCTCAGACCTTCCTCATAAGCAATGGTAAGAGCCTACCTCTTATTTTCGCAATTCCTTTTTTTTTTTTTCCTTCCTTTCTTTTGCCACCAGGTTTATGCAGAAGGTGGGCTCAAAAGAGATTTAGTCAAGTGCTAACATCATAGCAATCTGTGTACTTTAGATACCACTGATCTCTCTACCAAGGCACTTACGGAGTGGCTGTATCCCTTTCCGGGAATTCATCAGCTTCCCGCCAACGACACCACTCTCAACCCGAGCTACGCATACCAGGTATTTATGAAGAACACATCGGATTCCCTACTTGCCAGCTCACCAGTATTCAATCTAGAGCCGTATTCAAGCGGCCCTGGGACTGTAATCATTGTTCAGATCACTCTGCTAGCTATACTCTTATGTGGGCTCATGCTACTACTGGCAGCATGGGGGCAAAAGTTCTGGATGGTCATTGGCCACCGCTGGGGACAAGGTCGGGACAGATCGACAAACAGGGTGACGATCATCCAAGACGTCCATCATCGGATCCCGGGATTTCAGCTCGACCGCGGCCGTTCCGCGGTGAGAGGCCGCCGACTTCGAAGCCTGTGGCCACGCTCCGGGCGTGAGTCGCAGCAGGAGAGGCTGAGGACGAACATCGTGCATCTAGGGCCCCGGGCAGATGATGGTATAGAACTGCAGACTTTGGCTGCGGTGGTGACGAGGACGACGACGCCTCCGCCACAGTATGAAGATATCGGGCTGCCACCGAGTTATGAGAGTATTCTTGAGCCGCCACCAAGGTATGAGAGCCCTCACTTTGGCACCTCGGCTATTTATACACCGTGGCCGCGGCCTCTAAGGCCTCGTAGATCGGGGGATTTACCTCGATGATTTCCTCTCCGTCGCGTCGTCCACACGAGTTGTAATCAGTCATTAGTAACAGAAGACCATTTAGCCAATCACATAATAGTATTACAGCATTCATAGATAATTCAATGTGATTAGTTATTTGCTTCCCACAATCCTGATTTCGTGTCACGAAGGACCAACAACAAGGTGCTATTGATTCCCTTTTGATCATTGCTGAGAAATCAGATATTTTCCATCAGTGGAACCCCCCAGTACTGATGACAATTATGCGTGACTTGTGGAGCTGCGTCCTTGTAGAGCTTTTTACATTCGCGCATACAACTCTTGGGGATGAATTTTCATAATTCGCCACCGAAGCCGAATTCATACGTTGGATATTTATGCTTGACCCTCTCTACCCTTCCCTACAACTTTTCCCTCACAGTGTTACTTATCGCAGTCAAGTCTTGCTTGGATTCCAGTATTCATTTACTGAACCAAGTTTGATTTAGTGTGGCTGCCCGGGCGAAGTGCGGGAATTCACCCCTGGGAGTTGGATGGATTGCACAGCCGCTCAATAAATTGGAGACTATTACTATAAAATTAAAGTATGCCGAGGCACGCCTCACCGTTTTTGCATACAGTGGGAAGCTTATTAATTGCGGCTGGCCACCGTTGTTGGAAACTCTGTACAGTAGTAAGTAGTACGTACATCCCAAAGAAAAGAAAAGAAACCCCGATGTCGAACATCAATACGATCGTCCTAGTTGACGATCAGTATGTACTGACGATAGTAACAGTGCTAACCTTCCGCTGCCGGGGATCTGCAACATTGAATCCCGAATTCCGTTTGCAGGGTGAGTGAGGTTTTAAACGGCCGAGACGGATTGCCCCTCAGATAAAATTCTAACCCCCGTTGCCACAGCAGATTTTGGGCCTCGGCACATCTGTAATCTGTATTACCAAGCTTCCCCTATCGACAGCCTCGGGACGAGAGAGAAACGAAAAGAAGGAAGAAGGGGGGAAAAAGGGAAAAAGACGAGACCGGCATCCAACACGAACTATCCTAGACCTTTTCCAGACTCACACACGGGATAAGACCCATGATTAGAAGGCACCCTAGAAACTATTCATCGAAAGGAAGGGGTTTTACAGTGGAGATTAGAATGCTGCTTGCATTATTCATCCATCACGTCACTTCGCGGAGCTTCCGCCGCAATGCTGTCTCGTCTTCAGAAAGTTCCATATTCGACGATGAGAAGCCCCGCACCCATATGTAGACAGATTTCCATCTTTTCGTCTTGCCATTCCATGACTCGTGAGGATATGCAGATATATTTTTGAAAAGCTCATAAAGACCTGCCGTGTTACGTCTCTCCGTGCTTGTCCTCCATCCCCCCAAGTGCTCAACCACCAGATACTTACCACAGCATACCTCTTCGCGTCCCAGCCCATCCGCCCCTTCCTCCCTCCCCAACAGACAAACCGCTTGACTTGTCAAAAGAAAAAGAAGAAGAAAACACAATGCCGACCCCAAACAAGACCTTCGTCTTCCAAAAGGTCCCCAAGGGCCTCCCAGTCCCCGGGCAGGACATCATAGTCGAGGACCGCCCCATCGACCTGAGCGCCGTCCCCGAGGGTGGCCTGGTCGTCAAGAACCTCGTCGCGTCCTACGACCCTTATATGCGCGGCCGCATGCGCGACCCCAGCGCCAAGTCCTACTCGCCCGCCTTCGACCTGGGCGGCCCCATCGTCAGCAACTGCGTCTCCAAGGTCCTCAAGTCCGACATCCCAGACTTCCAGGAGGGCGACCTGGTGGTGTCCTTTGCGCCCATCGCCGAGTACGCGGCCCTGTCCAAGGAGCTCGTCGGCGGGGGTCGCACGCACAAGCTGCAGAACCCCTACGGCCTGGACTCGAGCCTGTTCGTCGGTGCTCTGGGCATGCCGGGCCTGACGGCCTGGTCGTCGCTGTACAAGATCGGGCAGCCCAAGAAGGGCGAGACCATCTTTATCAGCAGCGCCGCGGGCGCGGTGGGCTCCCTGGTGGGGCAGATCGCCAAGCACGAGGGCCTGCGGGTCATTGGCAGCGTGGGCTCCGACGAGAAGGCCGATTTCATCGTCAAGGAGCTCGGGTTTGACGCCGCCACCAACTACAAGAAGGAGTCGACCGCCGAGGCGCTCAAGAGGCTCGCCCCGGACGGTATTGATATCTACTACGAGAATGTCGGCGGCGAGACCCTGGAGGCTGCTCTGGATGCCTTGAACACCAACGGGCGTATCGTCGCATGTGGAATGGTGAGTCCTTACTTACTTTACCAAAAGCAACACTTTCACACTTGGAAACTGCCCAGGCTGGGAAACTCGTTTAAAAAAAGGCTGGAGACTAACACAAGACCATACAGATCTCACAATACAACCTGAAGGATCGTTCCGAGGCCTACGGTGTCAAGAACCTCTTCCACATCATCACCAAGCGGATCATCTTCCAAGGCTTCATTGTCAGCGACGCCGGCTTCGGCCCTGCCTATTACCAGGAGCACCAGAAGAAGCTGCAGGAGTGGCTTCACGACGGCACCTTCAAGGCCAAGGTCCACCACACGGAGGGTATTGACAATGCCGCTGAGGGCTTCGTGGGCATGCTCCAGGGCGAGAACTTTGGCAAGGCTGTTTTGAAGATTGCGGATGCTTAGATACCCTTTGCACTTTGGATTGAGGAAACATTATATCTCGGTCATGTGAAAATAAGAGAATAAAGAAATCATGTGCCAGGCGGAATAATTACTGCCTCGCATCCATTTTGAGAAATGACAAGATTGCTGACTTTGAACAAATCACCAAGTTCTCAACTGCAACGGAGAGGAATCGCAAACTTAGCCCACATGCATCTTGCAACTGTAGGACAACAATTCTCAGCAACTTTTTTCTTTTCTGTGTCGAGTCGTAGCTGTTGGAATAAGGTAGACATTTATACGTCTTACGCCACTACCTTATCATAGGCTATCATTTCCCTCATTTGCTCTAATGCAAGAGAAGTGGGACGGAGCTGGACGGAGTGATTCTTCCCGCCGCCAGGATCACATTCCTACTTTGAGAAGCAATAACCTGAGCATACGGCCACTCATCCTGACCGATTATTCAATCGCAATGGTGATTATATTTTACTTGGAGTCTTGTGGCCAAGGGTGAGAATCGGAGCATCTACCTCAAACTGGTGTAAATGTCTACTATGCAACCCCAAGATGTAGCGGCGCACGACACTGCACTGGCCGGAGCCCTCGTAGGGGATGACATGAAAGCCGCGCTCTATGGCGGCGAGGCCGTTCTAGCGCAGCAGCTCCTCCTGGGCGCCGTCGAAGCCGTTGCCGAGGAGCAGGGTGGGCTTGGGGCCCGAGCCGGCGGCGCTGAAGTAGTAGATGATGGGAATCTCGAAGTCGCCCTGTGCACCTCCTCAGGGTGTGCTGGGTGCCGTTGCCCAGCATGGCCAGGGCGCGGTCAAAACAGGCCGTCTGCCGCTCCCAGAGGGCGTTGTTGCGCGGATCCTTAGGTCTTCCGTGCAGGCAGAAATCGGCGGAGCGGGAGTAAGAGGTGGCGTCGAAGAGACGGTCCCTGACGCCGACCCGCGGGGATCTGGTGAGCTTGGAGTGCGGGGTATCGCCGACCCGCGCCTCCACTTCGGCCTCGACGCACTTGCGGAAAGTCTGAGATCTGAAGGTGTCTATCGAGGTTTAGAATACACAAGATGTTGACGAATGATGGTTCTCGGAGCCATCTACTTTCCCTAGTCCAGTGATCAAAGGCTGATGGATGGTAAGCAAGCGAGCACAACACAGACTCGACGTTGCCAAACCCCGGGGCAGAGGGAGACAACCTGTCATGCTTGTCTCCCTGCCTATCTGCTTGTCCGTACACACAATCAGGTGCTAGCTGAATTGTTGTCCTCTGTTCAGCCTGTGCTTGCGAATCATGACGTGTCGACAGAAGGTAAGTGGTGTGTTTCACGTCGTGTGTGTATGTAGAATAGTCTTGGATTGACCGACTTCCGAACATCCAACCCCCGAGCCCCTGTTCCTTGATGCTGGATCTGGCCCTGCTGTCAGGCCAGTTCGTTGTCAGATGTCATGCAAGGTGTGGGAGAGCTGAAGTCCCCAGGCTCAAGGGGCCCTGGCTTGAATGGTCCAGTCGGGAAGGACTGCATCTCGTTCTGTGGTATGTGCATGGGGGAGCCCCTGACGATCTCCTGAAGAGGGGGGAGGGGGGGAGCGGGGGGATCAACTGAGACCCAGACAAGAGCACGGCTGGCATGGCTGTTGGGCTGTTGAGCTGTTGTTTTTTGGCAATGCTCGTCTTGCAAGAGGACAGCAAGAACCAAAGACAGGAAGGGGAAGGGGGGAAATGTCGGTGACCACCGGACACCGGCAACCCGGCCACCGCCTTCTTCCGCAAGGGCAGGCACGAGGCACCAGCTGAGGCAGGCACTACTAATAGCTGAGGCAGGCACTACCAATAGCTGAGGCAGGCACCACCTGTGGCCTGGGTACCACGGTACACCGTTAGCATGGAACCCCCCGTAGCCGTACCCCTCCACCCCTCGCCCACCTAACCCCGCCCCGTCCCCCTTCCCCCATCTTATCTTCACGTGACCTGCCTGAAACCTGGCGATTACGCATCACGACATCTGCAGGCCGTCTTGCAAATCTGCGGCTGCTTCCTATAAGGCTTGTTCTCTTTACTAACGTACATCCTATTTTGGGACAACCGTTGGGTGCCACCTACACGACCTGGTATCATCGTGGATATCATCATCGGGTCCCGACTATCAAATCACGACCGAGGAGCAGGGAGGGGGAAAAAGGCAGACAGAACCTAATCTGGTCTGATTTTTGGGGGGGGGAAGGTTTGTCGCACACACCAACGAAGCCACGGCTGCTAAATCACATACGACAAAACTGTATCTTGTATCTGCCGGGCCACGAGCAGTGGGTGGGGGGCCCATAGAACGTATCCATACGACGGGAGAAGGGGGGGAGGGGAAACATTCTATTGTATACGTACTCCCTAGACAGGGTTGTCGCGTCCTCTCTCTGTCTCGTTGTCTCCTTCTGGATGATAAGTATGGCCAGCATGCTGCCTTTAAGAACGGCGACCATGCCTGCAAGGGCCTCCCTTTATGCCAGAGCTGCTGGAGGTCGCCGAAGTTGCACTGCGAGCTGCCGGTACGGATATACACCAGGCTCAGCCACCTCCATTGTCATCATCACCACCACTACCGCTGCCAGCATTAACCAGTTCTCCAACAACCTTCTCCACAGGTCATTCTCATCGTCGCCGTCGTCGTCGTCATTGCCACCATCACCACCACGATCATCCCTAGTACGTGCACGCGGGAACAGGATTTCAATCACCACGACCACGACCACGACCAACATGGGGACCATCACGCCGCCGCGACAGTTTCACGGCTCACAGGGCTGGACAAGGATGTACTCTAGCGACCGCAGGTACGAGGCTGTGGTTGTCGGTGCCGGGGCGGGTGGTATCGGCGTCGTTGGCAATCTGCTCGACCTGCAGAAGAAGCCGATACTATGGGTCGACGACGAGTTCGACGGTGGCAGACTGAACAAGCACTACCGTGAGGTGCCCTCGTGAGTTTCTCTCTCTCTCTCTCTCTCTCACCCTCATTCCCTTTCACATTCTTCTCACTAACTTGTCCCTTCTCTCTCTCTCTTTTCTTTTCCCCCAGAAATACCAAGGTCAAGTTTTTCACCAAATATGCAGAAGGGGTCGACTCGTTCAAGGCGGTCGCCAGAGACACACCTGAGCCCAACGCCATGAGCCATCTCCTCAGCCTAGATCCAGAAAAGACATGTCATATCGCACAGGCAGCAGACCTATGCCTGATGTTGACCGAGGGCCTGGACGAGAGCAAGGAGGTGTTCAAGCACAAGGGCAGGGTAACCGACGCATCATGGTCAAACGTGAGTTCTTCTCTCACTCTCGCTCACCGCTCAAACTCATGCATCTTGATTGAATCTCAACTAACGCCGCCCCCTTTTTATTTTGTCTGGGATAGTCGACCTGGACCGTGACCATCTCACCATCAGACTCCTCCTCTCAGGCCACCCAGGTCGACGCCAGCCGCCTCATCCTCTGCACCGGCTCCTCGCCCATCGCCGCCCCCTTGCCCCTCAAGCACCAACCCCGCACCTCTATCCCCCTGGACACGGCCCTCTCGCCTACCCTTCTCTCCAAAACCCTACCCAGCCACGAGGCAGTCCAGGTCGCCGTCATCGGCGCCTCCCACTCTGCCATCCTCGTCCTGCGCAACCTCTCCAACCTGGCCTCCACCACCCACCCGCACCTGCGCATCAAGTGGTTCACCCGCCACCCCCTCCGCTACGCCGAGGAGCGCGACGGCTGGATCCTGCGCGACAACACCGGCCTCAAGGGCGAGGTCGCCACCTGGGCCCGCCAGAACCTCGAGCCCGAGGTCCTCGCCGCCTCCCCCGTGTCGCGCCACCTGGTGAAAGTCGCCACCACCCGCGACGACGAGGAGGCGACGTACGCGAGGGAGCTGGCCGACTGCACCTACGCCTGCCAGGCGATCGGGTACAAGGCGGACCCGCTGCCTGTGCTGCGCGTGGACGGCAAGACGGTCTCGCCCAGGTTCGACCACGCCACGGGCGCCTTTGCGGACAAGGAGACGGGCGCGTCGATCCCCGGTCTGTATGGTGCCGGCATCGCGTTTCCCGAGCGGGTGGTGGACCCTGAGGGGAATGTCGAGTACGCCGTGGGGTTGTTTAAGTTTATGAATTTCTTGAAGAAGGTGGTGCCGACGTGGAAGAGCTAGGGTGGAAGAGCTAGGGTGAGACGGGAGGGGGTCTCTCTCTGTGTGTCGCTTACACACTGTATCATTTACTTTGGTGAAACACACACCTCTGGCCTTCTGTGGTATGTAATAGGGGAAGGGCTCAAGAGGGAGTGGGCTTGCATTGACAGAACATGATAGAATGGTTTTGCACTCTAGACTTGCATCCTCTCAAAGAAAGAGCATAGACAAAGATCAGCGATTTTTCAACATGTTCCAAACCTATATCCAATGTTGAGATTCCAGGTGAATTGATTGGTCTGCTCCGTCCTGTACAGTGAGGTCCTCATGCATCCACCCAGCAGGCCCTGTCAACATGCCCCACTAGGCTACAACTAGGCCACCACAAAGAAAAGGGATTCTACAAATCTGTCCATGAGCTTAACATTATTATCCTTGATTAAGAAATTGGTACTTATGAAGTTGATAAAGTGCAAAAAGGGAACAAAAGGATGCCTCCATCCCGGATCGAACGAGAGACCTTCGCATTGGACATGGTACAAGTGCGACGCGCTACCACTACGCCATAGAGGCTACTCCTAACAGGTTATCAATTCTAGGGATCTGCAGGGATACCTATAGTACAAGCTTACACTATTTTTACGGTTCACTCCAGCCATGATCATACAACTTTTCAGGTGGGGTTATTTGGTGGTATTTTAAGCTGTATAATCACTTTATTTAAAACAATTTATTTGGATAAAAAAAGATGGTATTTTCATGCGAGCATTGCAGCGAGAAGGGCTGGCTGGTCTCATATATTGAACCTGATGGCGCAGCAGGAAGTCATTAATATGATCTCTCCTTGATCAACCTTTAAATGAGCCTTCAAGGGAAAGACGAAGACTATACTCTTCATTTATATATACCATCTGTGTTCCTAATGAAGTTTTTTTTTTTTTTTTCAAAGCTAATTCTTAGCTCGTTCGTACACCGGTATGTCCTATCGTAGGCCCTGAAAGACATGTCACCTGGGCCTTTCCCATCCGTTCATCTTTTGAATCTGATTTGAATATTTTATACGGCATGACATCCATCCAACAACATTCAGGTATAGACAGATATGTGATGATTGAAAACTCCGGTTGGTATCATCAATGAGCAGACAGAAACAAAAAGAAACACCCAAATGCGACCAAAAAGCGCCTTCAGAAGAGACTTTTGAGAAGCCATATCCCAAGACAAAAGCCCACCAGCCTCAAAATCATAATAGACCAGTCACTGCTGGTCTCCTCCTCGAGGGTGACAGGCAGCATCCCTGCTGAATCTTCTGTTTCCTCCCCCTCCGCCTCCTCCCCCGCCTCCTCCTGCTGTTGCTGCTGCTCCTCCTCTTCTTCTTCTTCCTCCTCCTCCGCCTCCTCTGGCGCCTCCACCTCTGTCATAGGATATGCAGCTACAAGAACATCCCTAGACTCGAGCTCCACAATCCCCGTCGACCCGATAATATCCCCAGCCTCGTTCAGCGCCGCCGCCCGCACATGCGTGACATTACCCGGCATAAAGGGAACCCAGAACTGCGTCTCGAACCCGTCGCGCTCGACAATCTGCACAACCTTGTCGGCGCCGTCGAGGTCGTCAGGCGAAGGACCTGCCAGCAGCGCCCAGCGGCGCACCTCGGTCGCGCCGTTCCAGCTCACCCACACGTCCACATCGCCGTGCTCCCCGCCCCGCCGCGCCGCGATGTCGGGGGCCCAGTACGGCACGCCCAGCCAGTCGAGCCTGAAGGCGCGGTAGTTGTCCAGCCCCTGGTCGCGGTCCGGCCAGATGCGCCAGGGCCCAAACTGCACGTCAAACACGCACGTGCCGTCGGGCGTGTGCTCGGTAAACGAAGGGTTCCGCCCCCAGCCCACAAAGACGTTGCCGTTGTCGAGGACCTGCACGCTGCCCTGGCTGACGCTCGCCAGGCCGGACGGGTGCAGGTACTCCTGCAGGAGCTGGACCGTCTTTTGCTCGCCGTCTGCGTCGAGGCGGATGTGGATGCCGCGGGAGCAGAGGCCCGGCACGCAGCCGGTGTAGCCCGTCACGCTGAGGTCGCTGTCGATGACGTGGTTGTCGAAGATGGTCATTTCCTTCTCGTCGCTGCCTGGGTAGAAGACGGCATGGTGCTGCCAGGCCATGGTCAGGAAGGGGGAGGTGAAGTCTTTGCCCTCTGGGTAGGGGAGCTCCACAAATTCGTTGGCCTTGCCGCCTAGCGTCCAGAGGACTTCGCCTGTTGTGCCGCTGATCATGTACACGGAGTGCATGTGGCGGGCTGAGATGAGGTAGTTGCCTGCTCTGCTCTTTTGTATGCTGTTGATGTGGAAAAAGTCCCAGCTGTGTCGCGCGCCCGTGTGTGTGTGTCAGAAGAGCAAGGGATCGCGAAGTGGGACATCATGTCTCGCGAAGGAGAAAAAAGAAAACCAAGAAAAAGAAAGAAAAAAATAAAAGCGAAGACTTACCCAGACCGGCCATTTCCCACAGGCTGGTACGAGTCTCCCATATTAATGTGGTCTGAAGCCCGCCACTGGAACAGGACCTCGTTGGTGTCGAGATCAATCTCCTGAAAAATGCTGTCCTTGATGAACCCTCTCCCAAAGGGCAGTGTCGTCCCCACAAAGGCGCTCAGGTCCCAGGGGATCAGCTCATACGCCGTCACAAGCGCAGTCCCGTTGCCGGTCATCTCGAACTCGTGGATGTCGGCCTTGACTTTCAGCTTCTGCGCCGCGACGAGGTACGTCTCCCTGTACGTCTGGTCAAAGGCGTGCGCATACCCATCGCCCAGCCCGATCCCGCTCATGGGCCCGCCGTAAAAAGTCAGGTACGCCGACCCGCGGTCCTCCTGCACGCGCACGTTAAAGCACGCGTCGAACGTGCGGTTGATGTAGACGGCGCTGAGGTCGTCGGTGCGCAGGATCAGGGGGCCCGAGTCCCTGGGCGGCGAGGCCACGCCCGAGTTGTGCCCGTCGTGCCGGAGGAAGATGTGTGATCCTCTTGGGGACATGGCTGTCCGGTTCCAGATGTTGACCTGGAGCTGCGGCGTCCTGGCGCTGACCGACCGGTAGACATTGTTAGGGAAGATGCCGAACTCGGCCGCGTTGTAGGCTGTGTAGTTCTCGTGGATCTCGTCTGCTCTTGCCGGAGTGGTGAGGTTGAGAAGGACGAGGAGGACGAGGGCGAGGGCAAACATCTTGGCTCTATCGGCACTCGGGGAAATTTCCCAACGAGTATCGATAGTGACTCGCTAGGAAAAAGAAAGGCATGAAGAGAAAGAAGAGGAAAGAAAGAGAGAAAGACAGCGGCCAAAATTAAGCTTAAGAGAATGGTTGTTGTCTTTTCTTTAGTATCTTCAAAACGTCTACTCCTTTTTTTTGTTTCTTCTTCCCCCCTTCATCCTAGATTCTTAGCCCTTTTTCATCCATCCATCCTCCCCCACCCCTTTCAAGAGAGAATCTCACGCACGAGGCTTAATGATCTTTCTCTTTCCCACATGGTCTCGGCTACGGGGGCCACTCCTTTCATAATGAGCCTTTCCTCGTTGGTTCAAGGGTTTCAGGACAGGGTGGAGGACGCGTAAGAATGCACCTGGCTATCAAATATGCAAGGCCGATCGCAGCTTGTGTGTGGATATTTACATACATCGTCACAGTACACTACATAGTACATACTATGTATGGTATGGTAGTAGGGGGAGGGAGATGGGGGGGGGGAGTAAAGAAAGGGTCCCTCTGCGAAGGGAAACAGGGGGGTGGGGCAAGGCCGCCACATCCCCCTTTCAGAAACGCCAGAATGCCATGTGGCCCCATCATGTTTATCCACTGGTCAAGAGACCCCCTCCCTTGGTAGGCCTGTGGGACTGCCGGAGATCCGGACTTGTCGCTCGGCTGTCGTACGGGTTTCCGAAGTGAGAAAAGAAAAGTGGATGCGTTTCCAATGATCCAGTGTAGGGTCGTGTGGTCCATGCCAAGATTGTTTTCCCCCTTCAATCCTTTTTTTCTTCTTCTTCTAACCCCCTCATCTTCCTTCTAATACACTAGATCCCGCCACGGACCGACCCAGCGATACTATGGTACCCCCTCCCCCAACGTGTGAGGCTTGCGCAGGCCAAGACTTTGCGTCACACGAGCCGCATTCACATCAATGGACCCCTTTCAGAAGGGGATCGGGGGCTTGGCGACAAGTTTCCCAGATCAGCGAACGACGCGGTGTGTGCGTGTGTCCTTGATGCTGAATCAGGAGGCTAGAAGAAACACACTCGCGAGGCCTGTGGAGCCTGACAAGATTAACAGAGTCAGCGGACTTGGGCACTCCGACACGAGGGTCCAGTCAGCAGGAATTCTTCCGGCCACATATGCACATATGCACAGTCAGTCAGTAAGCGAGTTTTTTCAGTTCGTGGAAATGGTGTAAAGTGACGCGCGGCTCGAACAACGGTATCACGACGATAGTATGTTCAGTGATATACTACTTACTTTCTAAAGAAGTCTTCTTCTTTTTCTCTTTCTCTCTGTCTATACTATTGCTTAGCTTGTCCCAAGATCCCACCACCGGTCTTCATGCATTGTCGATCCTTTTCAGCCTGGAGTCTCCGACATCCGTGCGGGCACACTTACCCCAGGAGAGAGCAGCGGTCTGTTCCGGACCGACCATACCACTTCGTACACGCTCTGTATGCCGCGCAAACATGGTCGAGTCCAATCAGAGTCCACATAATGATTAATATCCTCACTATGGCATACGTGGCGAGTGGGTAGTCAGATATCCGGGTCAGGGTCTATATGAGACTGCGAATTGCTGCCAGCCCATTCTGCCAAGTTGGGTTCAGTCATCTGTATCGAAATCTGTACTCTTATTATGTAAGGAGGCTACAATTATGTACATCAGGCAAGACGCCAGAAGTGTTGATGTATGGATCTCCAGGTTATCCTTTTGTGGAATACTACAACCTCACCGCTAGTCTATCAACTCGATGCAACGATTTTTAAGATTAGCCCTGTCCCAGCTTTTCAACAAGTCTAAGCAGGGCGGGTCAGACATTGAGTCGTTTCCAGTATAATGTGCTGTATTGGGTAACTACAGTACCACGATACTATAGTAAGGACTAATTACTGTTCATACCAAACGACGAGGATCCTGGTTATAGTATCTAATTGATTGTATCGGGGTGGGGTGTAAGTTCTTAGTGTTACCAAGTACTACCCACTTCTGTCTGCCATACTCGCTGAAGACTATTATATCAGTCTATATGTTCAAGTGAAGACGCCTCTCTTTTTTAATTTTCCATTCCGAGTGCCGTTCCCACAGGCCTGTCGGGAAAGGGACTAACGAGGGCGTGGGCGAGCCCGCCTCAGCAGCGGCTAGAGGACCGAGGACAGGGCAGGCCCCAGAGGAAACCCTCCTCGTGCACACCAGGCCCCCGACCTTGTCTGCTGTCAGGGCCGACGAGATTCTTTTTCTCTGTGAGGTCCTGCTGGACGGCGGCGTCGTCGCTTACGCAGGTGAAGATAATGTCGGCCTGGTTGGAGGCCTTCGGGGATGCTGGAGACTCTTTGGGCGGGAAACCGTGGGTAGCTAGGTCGGTGGCTCGGTTGGAGGTGCGGTTGTAGAGGAGGAGGGGGTGGGTTAGGTTCGCATTGGTTGTGAGGGAGATGTAGGTGCTCTGTTGTAGGATGGATCGCTGAAGGGCTGTGGGAGGGAAACATGAGAGAAAATGTGAGTGGGTTGCTGGACTTCACACGGCCGATGCTGCCCAGCCCGATCCATATGATAACAAGTCTCATCTTGTTGTTGATTTTCGGTTCAGGAACTGGTTTCTTGATCCATAGAGAAAAAGCATGTATATGTCACCAAAAAGGACAGAGTATTTATCGTTGGAAGTGTATGAAGCGTGAGTTGTGAGTGCTCAATCCCTCAGTCACAACAAAAAAAAAACAAAAAAAAATTGATCCTTCTCATACGCCCATACACATGCAAAGCAGAGAGATTTGAAACAAAACCTCAGCCAGCCATGATTGCACAACAACTATCGTCAAACTCACATCCACGGACCCCGACGATGACGACGACGGCTGCGCATGCCTTCCGCGGGGGATGAGCTGATCTATATTCACACACAAGCAGTGCATGATCCCGCAGAACTTCTAGTCGATTTTCTCTATGTCAGAATTGTCAGTCAACGCCCTCTAGGAGTGAGTGGGTGGAACCTGTCTCTACCATGCATCTTGTTGCGTGCTGCGGAGTTCCTGCGGGATATCTGTAGGAAAAAGAAAAACCCAGGCAGTGACATCAGGACAGGAATTAGACCAGGTCCGATATTGTGGCTAACTGCATTCCTCGCAGCCTTTCGTCTTACCAAAGTCCTCAGCTGAAGTAGTGAAGGGGAAAAGAAAGAAGAAAAGGCTTACCTACAGAGGCTATTGGTTGCAGGATTTGAATCCAATCTCGCCTTGGTAACACGTGCGAAATCTTTCGACCAATCAAATCACCAATCATGTCTGTCATCACAGAAAGAAAAAGAAACCAATGTGAAACGAAAAACAACACACAAGTTTGAAGGACTAGAAGAAATAGCTTCTATTCAGAGTTTCCCACTATGGAAATTTAAAGAGGCTATACCTCAGCTTTATCGTACCCAACGTCCACGAGATGGGGGTATCCGCATTTCATCTTTCGTTTCGTAGAAATCTTTGCGCCAAATGCCCCTTAAGTGACCAACCCATGGGTATTACAGTTTTCGTTTAGAAAAAAGCGAAATCATTAATGAGAAAAAAAAGAGAAAAACCAACTCCACCCTGAACTCTCATTCATCCTCCTATGCTTTCGTTCGTTCGTTTTGTCTTTTTTTTTTTTTTTTAAAGAAGATTGCGGACACCCAAAATGACACCAGGGGTGCCAAATAAAAGTGTCCGAAGGGAGAGACTTGCGCCAGGAAATTTAACCAGTCTTCTCAACATCCTCGACGGTGTTGTGCTGCACCTTGCCGGTGTGGGCCGACAGGTCAGCGGCGAAGGTGGTGGTGGGCTTCCAGCCGGCAGAAGTGCGAGGAGTCTATGATTACAAGAAATTAGTATTCTTATTTCAGAAGTGTAAGAGGGGCGGTGGAAAGAGAGAGGGAAAAAAACTTACAGTCTCCTCCATCATGCGGTCGACCTGCTCCAGGGACAGACCCTTGGTCTCAGGGATGAGGAAGTAGGCGTAGACGAACGAGGCCAGGCAGAGACCGCCCCAGACGAAGAAGACGCTGGACTTCATGTTGGCGTCGCCCTTGTCGGTGCCGACCATGTAGGGGGTGATGACGGCGATGATGGTGTTCCACAGCCAGTTGGAAGCGGTGGAGAGGGCGACACCGCGGGAGCGGATGGGCAGGGGGAAGATCTCGCCGATGACGATCCAGGCGCCAGGGCCCCAGGTGGAGGCAAAGAAGAAGATGAAGATGGCGATGAAGGCGACCTGGGCCTGGACGGCGCTGATGTTGTCAGCGACGGTGCTGGTGCCGACGGTGTGGGTCTTGTTGAAGCCGACGGTGACACCAACGATGCCGACGATGAACAGGCAGATGGTCATGCCCGCAGAGCCGATGATGAGGATGCTGCGGCGGCCGAACCTCTCGACGGTCCAGAAAGAGACGGGGGTGGAGCAGACGTTGACGAGGGTGAAGATCAGGGAGATGAGGAAGGAGTTGGAGATGGCGCCGGTGGACTGGAGGAAGGGGGTGGAGTAGTAGAAGATGAAGTTGACACCGGTCCACTGCTGCATCATCTGGAGGGAGGTGCCGAGGATGGTGCGGCGCAGGTTGGACTTGCCGGACCACAGGCTGCCCTTGAAGCAGTTGGCCCACGAGCCGAACCAGGTGGTGTTGGGGATGAGCTGGCGCTCGTACTCCTCGTTGGCGACAATCTCAGCAAGCTCGACCTGGATGTACTCGGAGTCGCGGGGCTGGCCACGGAGGCGGGCCAGGGAGTCGGTGGCAGCGTCCAGGCGACCGCGCTTGACAAAGTAGCGGGGAGAGTCGGGGAGGAAAAGCAGACCAATACCCAGGACGAAACCCCAGAGGAACTGGATGCCGATGGGGATGCGGTAGGCCTTGGGGTCGCTGAACTTCTCGGTGCCGTACACAACGCAGGAGGCGAGGAGCAGACCGATTGTGATGCAGAACTGGTAGCCGGCGACGAGAGCGCCACGGACCTTGCGAGGGCACTAAAATCATGAAGAAAAAAAAGCAATGGTCAGCCACACAACATCAACCAAGGATAGTAGAAGGACTGGTTGGGTTTGCAGGGGGAGGGAGAGAGAGGAAAAACTCACGATTTCGGACATGTACAGGATGACAATAGCAGACTCAAAACCGACACCAAGACCGGCGACAAAACGACCAGCAACCATAGTACCGAGAGCTGAGCTGTTGGGAGTAGTGGCGATCTGGATGACGACACCGCAGACGTAGATGATGCAGCCAACAATGACGGTCCACTTGCGGCCGATGAACTCGGCCACATCACCAGCGATGAGGGCGCCAAAGAAGGTACCGGCAGACAGGATAGAGACGATCAGGGACTGGTGGGACGAGGTGAGGGCAGTGGCGCTGCTGCCGTCGACGGCCTGGTAGAAGGCGGCAGCACCCTCCACACCGTTGATGTAACCAGAGTCATAACCGAAGAAGATACCACCGATGGAGGCGAAGGCGCAGATCAGGTAGGCCTTCCAGGTGACGGGAGCCTCGATGCGCTCGACATCAGTGGTGGTGCGGAGGCCGGCAGCAGTAACGGCAGAGCCGTCAAGCTCCTGACCGTACTCGGTCTTTTCACCAGTACTCATTGCGAGGTTGGTTTCTCTTTTCTTTGAGGGTGGGGTTGTTGCTTGGTTTCCTTTGTATGTGTGTTTGGGGGGGTAAAGATGGGGGAGGAGGGGGGGAGAGAGAGAGACAGAGAAGGAGGTGGAAATAATCTGTTGGGAGAAGAAGACAGACTAGACTCTTTTGTGTGTGTTTATGTCGACAGGATTTGCACCTGGGATCAAGAAGAGGTCAAGAAGAGGTGTGAAGAAGGAGGAGTGAGTGAGTGAGGTAGCGAGATGAAGGACAGACAGATGGGAGGAGGGGGAACACGACCGACTTTATGAATCTTTTTCTCACCTCCTAGTGTTTGGGGGGGTGGGAGAGAGTGAATTGGCCATAAGGTTTCTTGGTTCCCCAGACCAGGTCCGGAGTCCAATCCGGGGTCGGTGGCCAGCCAGTCCAGGGGTCCCAGGGACAAGGGGGATGGAGTGAAGGACGACACTAGGTAGGGGTAGCTTGGGGCCTCCTGGTCATGGTGCCCGGGGGATGGGATGTCGAGCAGGGGAGAAGGGGACGGGAGCAAGGTAAGGGGGGGTCAGCACCAAATGCATCGAGGTATCGAGGTATCGAGGTATCGAAGTAGGCAAGCAAGTACTCAGGTACCGTTGGTTCAGGTGACGGACAGCTCCGTACGCTTCTCGTACGTGCGGCAAGCAGTAAAGATACGAACCCGCAGTACCTTCCACCCTTGTATGTACTTCCTCAGCGCATATGCAAGACTTATCTCACCTTGCTGATGATTTGCAGCCAGCAGAGATGTGTGAACAAGATCATCACCACCACCAACCCCACCAGTACCACTGCAACCTATCTGCTACACTCTCCATCTAATTTTTACACCACCAGCACGGCCAGCCTTCACCATCAACCAGACTATTTTCTTCGTACCAAGCCGTCAAAAGACCCGTCTCCGGAGTGGCGTGGTTTTCTCTTTGTGGAGAGTCGGGAGGGTCTGGGGAAGGTAGCAGAAGGCCGTACCTCGGTACCTCGTAAACCTGGGGATTACCCCCCGGGGAGGCAAATAGAATGGGGAGAGAAGGAAAGAGGGAGAAAAAATTTACAAGGGTCAAGGGTCAAAGGTCAAGGGTCAAGGGTCAAGAAAAATCGGAAGGGGGTCAGGAACGAACGCTCTGGTGCTCCTGCCGCCGCTGGGTCTCAGGGCCGGGGGGAGGAGGGTGGCTCCTCCCCTCATTGGTGACTGCCTCTTGTACGTTCATAGCAGCAAAACCACTCGTCAGTCTTCACTTCAGAACACTTCTTCGACAATCTGAATAGGAATCACCATCAATGCTGCTCTTCTCTCTCTCCAATGTATGCTTCCCTCCAGCCCTATCGCCGAACTACAGCCACTTTACGCACTTGGGGCCTCGTGTCTCCCTCTCTCTCATGACAAGTGGTTTGCCCTTCGTTCTCGACTCTTTGTCAGCTCTCTGACACATCTTGCCTCGGCCCTGTGCGGTCGTCTGTCGTCCGTGAGGCAGATGGCGGTGTTGGCCTTGAAGCTCACGATCGTGGGGCTCGTGGTGCGGTCTGGACGATGATACCGCCACCAAGGTGGAGCGACGCTTAGCAGCACGAGCGCTCTCCTACGGCAGTGTCCGACTGTAACCAGCCCTCGTGACCTTGAGACTTGACTGTGATTCTAGGCCTGCGTCAGCAAGGTGGGCTTAGAAGAAAAGGGCTAGGTGGTAGTACGATCGACCCGAACCACTGGACCGGCGCAGTGGGAGCCAGGAGGAAAACCACTGTAAAAGAAAGAAGAAAAAAAGAGAACAAAAAAAAAAAGAGCCGCGTGGTCCCTGCAGAATCCGGTTAAGGAACGAGCCAACTGTTCGTTCAGCCCAGCCCAGCCCCAGCCTACAGCTCCGAGCGCGCGCACGAGTCGAGAGTCTCGAGTCGAAAAACGAACCGAGGACACGCCGTTGACTAACGCCAAAAAAAGAATACGCAAAAAGAAAGAAAAAACCCAGACCGGCGCAAGATTCCCATAAAAGGGCCGATCATGGGCCACGGCCAGAACCCTCCCCCACTGGCCCACACGCCCTGATTGGCCGCTCACCGTCCCGGCCCCAGATGAGCTCTAGCTCTTTTCCTTGACGGCCACCACGGACGGGCCAGAAGAATGAACTTGTTCACGTGCACGCCGTGCCGTCTCAGCTCGTCCAGGTGAGACCCCCCCGGTGTGGGGTCCGGGGTAGTGTGCTGGAAACTCGTCGCCGCCTTGGGCTGTGCCTTTGAGCAGAGAACAAAGAGAAGTTTTCCCAAGATGTCATGTAGTGCCCTGGGGAACTGCTCGCACCCGAGGCCTTGGGAAGAGCCCGCGCGAGATCCAGGCGACGGAAGTGCTGGGTACCGAGGGCCCCATCGCATCATCGTCATGTCATTTCCGGCTGCCGCTGGAGGTGGGCATATCTCCTATGCATGGCATGGGATGGCTTGGCTTGGCGCTGGGAACATAACGCCAAATGGAACGGGGGCTACTGAGATCGAACCCGCCCAGAGAGGCTCTCCCTCGATAACGCACCGCTGCCACACGCTCGCATTGTTCGGGTTCTTTCTCGGCTCCATCAACTTGTTTCCTGTACGGAGCACCTACCTACACCGGAAATGGTAATGCTGTGAGCGGCAGCTGCAGTCACTCACGAGGGGGGGGGGGGTGAAAATCCCACCGATAGGCAGATGTCGTCACCACGGTTTCACCAGCAGAGACAAGAGCCTAAGGTGATGTAGAAAGAAAGCCAGGGCATATCTGAACCACTCATAGTACTCTGTACTACCAGAACAGACAAAGAGTTCTACCAGGAGTGGATGCTGGGGGAAAAAAGGGGGGATAAAAAAGAAGAAAGAAAAAAATAACGGAAACTCAAGGGACCTCCACATGGCATCCCTCCCACAGCGCCACTTCTATGGATATTCCCCCAGACCCCAGGTTTGTTGGTCCTCACTTTTTCTCCAGATCCTCAGGGGGAGAAGGGGAAAGAAAGAAAAAATGGGAGGAGTGACATGACGGCCGGAAACCAACCACACACACGCCACCACTACCGCCACCAACTAACACCACCACTAACACCACCATTAACGGCTGGGTGTGGCCAGACAGCCTTCTGCTAGCACATCCTTCACCGTGGTCGGCTGGCCAATCTCACATGCTCGGCCATTCAGCCACATGGGCTTGGCTCGGTGGTACTGGTTGCGCTAGTGAATCCTCCCCCAGATCTGGATTTCATGCGTTTCCATTCGGCGGAATCTCGAGGCGACGCACTCGACAAATCTCTGGGCTGCAGCAGCCTACTCCCTCCATAATCAATCTCGTGCACCTATCATGGGATGTTCCTGCTTTCAGAAATTCAGGCCCTGGTCCGCCTTGTCTCGCCGCCCCCCTCCCATGCGCTCCTACTACTACTCTCCTGATGATTGAATTTTCTTCACATCCTTCCTCTACGCAGGGAGGGCGGGGCTGTGGAGCGAATCAAGAGACAGAAGATGAACTTTTTACTTGCAAACGGCGGAGCCTGAGGACTCGCTTTTTTTTCTCCTCCTCTGCACGGAATTGACAGATACCACCCTGTATCTACAGCCAAACAGATCGCCTAGGCACGTCCGCGGCCCACACACGCTGCAAGTTTGGGTGGGACCACTAGACCTCAAAAAGAGGCGTGAGCCTGCATGCCAAGGATTGAAGCATATTTGTCCATTCACACAGAATTTACCAGTTCCCACTCCCATGTCTACTGTAGACCCTCTGTGGAGCTGGTTTGGGGTCCCCCCAAGATTTTGGGATTCCAACCCCGGCCGGGGCTCCGCAAACTCGCTATTGCCTGCTCTCCACGCAGTCAAACAACCACATTATACACATAACAGCTTGATTTTCAACATCACATTGGGGGAGGCTGCATTGGGCTGCGGCAGCACCCATGATCCAGGTGTTGATCTAGGAGGCGCCGCGATGCAGAGAAAGTGTACCATGACGACAAGGTTGGGGGGGAGGGAGTTGTTATTCTAAGCAGCGACTGTTACACCAACACATGGCAGCCATGTCTGGCGAAGGGGTGTGCGGGCGCCACCATCTCGTCGGGTTCGTGCACTCGATCGGACCAGCCTTTTTTTTTTTTTCTTTCTTTCGAATCCCTATGCATGCATGCATTCGGTTTGGTGGGGTCATGGATATCGATGGCTGGCCTTGTCATGTTGTTGCTTCATGTTGGACAGAACAACGTGACTGGACCGATCTTACGAGATGCTGAGCAGATTCAAACTCATTCGCCCTCACAAGCGCCAATTTGTCATTCGGATGCATCGGGGCTTAAAACTGTCTGCGATGCAAGATGGCGCCTTCATGAACTGACTGACCGACCGACTGACTGAGTGACCTGCCCTGCTTGCTGGATGACTCTTGGACCGGCCGCTATGGTTTTTCTTCTTGAGCTTCAGGGAAACCCATCAGGGAGGACCCATTAGGCTCGAAGACAGCGCTGGACCCGCTGGGACCTCGTGATGCCTGTCTTCGGTCCGAATATGGCCTCATTTCCCCAGACCCGGGATCCTCTTCTTATAAAATCCAGCCAGCGGGTCCCCCCAACATGAGACTCCTCCTTCTCCTTCTCCTCCTCCTCCTCCTCCTCCGCCTAAAGTACTCGACACGGCAAGGCTCACCCTACGCCCAAGCCTTGTTACAAACATTCCAGAGAGAAGGCGGGAAACATCATCGTCTCACCACGCAACGAGGAGCACTGCACTCAGGCTTTGCTTGTCCCGGGCATGGACTGACAGGAATTGACGAGGCGCTAAGGCCCGGCACCTGGATCGTGACGCGTCTAAATTTTCCCCTAGTCTGCCCTGGCAAGCCTGGGGACATACTACAACTATGGGGCCTGCGTAGATGGTGTGTCTGTGTGTGTTGCTACGCCGACCCAGCGGTCCGGGTCGGAAAGCATTCTGAGGACTAATTCCAAGCCCAAAGCCTCGGCGCTTTCGCATCACCCAGAGAGTCCCCTTTAGTGCCTTGGCAGCAGCAATCGGATGAGCGGACTTGAATGTGCATTCCAAATGGTGTGTGTTCACGATCTCGGCCGCAGCACGAGCGTCCAACTCTCCGAATCGCGAGCACGTGAGTCGATGATGATGACGATGATGATCATGATCATGATCATGACAATAGGCCTGGATTGGAGGCCGGTAGATAGTTCTGACACCGAATAAGAAACCTTTTCTTTTTTTTTTTTTTTGATGGATGCGTACAAAGGGTGAACAACGCAACCGGTTATTCAAAACCCTGAAACGGATTTAATTCCATGCTGCGGATCACTTACGGCAACGTGTTCCCTCGCCTGTAATTTCTTTTTCTTTTTTTTTAACCCCCCAAGAAATGTCCATTTTATCCCGCCGCGGTTTTTAGAGTGCTTACTTTTGACTTATGCAAGCACTAAATTACTTTTGCATACTTACTGTCGCACGGTAACACACGCCTCAAGATGTTACGCCGGGACATGCCTTTTGATCCTTCTCTTTTTTTTCTCTTTTTCTTCTTTCTTATTTTGCCCGTTCTTGTGGCTTGTTTAAGCAACGAGATTATGGTCCGTTGTACTCTTACGTGCTTGCTCCCCCGGCCCATGTGTTCACGTGGCACGGGGTGGACCACCCTCCTAGAGTGGTGATTTGGGCAGATCTTGGTTTTTTTTTCTTCTCGTTTCTGGATTTCAAGATTTCCTCCTGTTTCTACGGAGCTCAAGCAAAAGGATGGCACATAATATAGATGACGATGCTTGGGACCTTCTCTTTTCTCCCACTCTTGCTTCCTTCTTGCCCTATTCATCTCCTAGTCTTGTCCTCCTCGGTTTAAAAAACTTCCACTTTGTGTGTTGCTCGTGTGGATTTTTTGTCTTTGAGAAAGAAAAAAGAGAAGGAAGAAGGAAGACAGAGAAGCAGCCTGGCAAGTGCCATGCACCATGCAGGGAGCCATGTCGTGAAACACACACACACACACACATACACAGACAGACAGACATACTGATGAATTTGTCTCTGGAGGGCTTGTCGACATAACGCCGGAGCACCGGTGAGACAACCTCGCCCCCCCTTGCGCCATGCGTATAGCGTCCAATATATTCTCGTTGCTTTATTTTCCCCGCCACTAATGAGGCGGCAGGGTGAGAGGGAAAGGGGGGGGGGGGGACACGTTTCTTTGCCTTGTCACACCGCCCATTGAGTGGAACACATAAGCGCTTTGAGGAGGGCACTGTGTGTGTGTGTTCGTGTTTGTGTGTGTGTGTGACAAGGAGCGCGTTAGTTCCGTCTTTGTCAGAGTCTCTTCCTTGAACGGTACTACGTACGGTAATGGAAAATAGTACAGTTTTTCCCTTTCTTTTGCCTTCTCTCTTGTGTGATCAGCGGCGGTCATTCAACAGGTACTCGGTCACTCTTGTGTCTGTGGCGCAGAAGAAAGCCAGGACAAGCAGAATTGTCTGTGAGACAAAAGTCCGTCAGTGACGTGGACTTCCATCAGTGACGGTTCAAGCACACATGTTCGCAGACCGCCAGAACTTCTGATCTGGAACACGGGATGGCGCCTACACACCGAACCGCAGGTCAGCAACGCAGGGGGAGAGATGGTTTTCTATGGTTTCACTTTTTTTTTTTCCCTCATCAAGACTTCAATGGGTAGTTACTTCTGCTCTCTCTCTCTCTCATATCGCGGCTCTGTCGACGGGTACGACCCCGAACCTCCCCCCCCCTCTCAGTGTTGGACATTGTGCAACCATGGAAAAGAAATATGTATGTGTGCCTGCGGGGGACGGGGGGGAGGGCGGAGTTGTCCTCGCCCACTCCTCCAGCTCAACATCTGTATAAGCTCCAAGTAAGCTTAAGCAGGGTCCATAATCCTGCACGCCGTGAGCCTCATAAGACAGAAAACAGAAAAAATTGGTGCTTCCGAGGGGGGAAGGGGGGAGGGGGTACGTACATGCCGGATATAAGCTTGTTTGCCCCCCCCCCCCCCCCACACCCACCTCTCGCATGCTTGCCGCGTGGGGAGGAGGGGGGGACGGGAGTTGGTGAGAGGGGGTTTGCCAGGAGGAGATGTGGGAATTCTGGGTGCCGACTTACCCGGGTTTGCCTGCGGGGCAGACCGATGGGAAATTTGGGGGTGGGAGAATTGCTTTTTCTTTCTTTTTTTCTTCTTCCATTCCTATTCTGGTGGGAGGCAGAGGTCATCATTAGGCGATCTTGACGTGTAGTCTCTCGCATAACTCTCGCGCGCGCGCGAGCAGCAAGTCCGGTTTGGTTGGCTGGTTGGTAGCGCTGCGGTGGCCCGGGAAGGACGCGGGCTCATCCATGTCCCGCGAGCAGCGGCACGTGGAAAAAAGACAATGGCTTTGAAGATGAATGAATTGTAGGTGTAGTGGAAGCAAAGATGTCTCACTGCGGGATGCGGTGTGTGTTGGTGGGGTCGTGATGGCTTCTCAAACAAAGGGTGTGTGTGAGTGAAAGAGAGTGAGGTCTTGTGAGGATCTACGATGGACTTTGATCGTCATTTACAAGATAAAGGTTGCAAGAACAGGTCTTGGCTCGACATTAGGAAGACCTGATCACACCCCAAGTCTATTCTAATTAGCGAGCGCAGGGCGTTCTACTGCATCTGGACATTGTGAAGCATACATTACAGTCTCTATCCCCCTCCCCCCTTCCCCCCTTTTCCACACGCCACATCCGTCATTGTCTCGGACATATCCAACCCTGCAGCGACGGTCTGTAACATCCTGACAACAAAACGGCCCAGACCGCCTCCACCATTCAAAAGACTCGCAGAAGTATAAGAAACAAGCGTGGCGGGAAGCAGGCCGGGCGGGTGGGTGAGACGGGGGTTCGCAACGGCGGCGGCAACTAGGGGAGGTCGAGATGCGGATCCTAGGGCCGCGGCGGTGTGTGAGAGGGATGAGACAAGCGCATGGCGACTTGTTAGGATGACTTGCTTTTCAGTTGTATATTGGAAACGTTAGTTAGATAGTAGGCAGATGCCAGGGACTCATTAGAAGTTCATGGTCTAAGAGATGCAACGGCCAATCGTAGTAGTATATCCCATTTTAGTGGCGTCTGCAGACCGTTTTCTTTCGACTATCAATTAAACTACTATTAATCGTGGCTTTGGGCTCCAGACTTGTGCATCTATCTTGCTTGTGGCGACAACAAGATGGTTATCTTTGTTTCCTTCTTTCTCTCTCTCTCTCTCTCTCTTCTCCCCTCCCCCCCCTCCCTTTCCCCTGCCCGCTGTACGGTAGACCGAGGGACGGACATGATGTCAGAGGGAGGAAGGACACGCAAGTCATGTCACTTTTGACGGAGACAACGAATCTCAGGGGGCAGGGGGGACACCAGGTGCTGCATGATTAACGAATACGAAATGACGAGCGGGGTAATAGAGGATGGCATCTTTTGTATCTGCTTGCATTGGGAATGAAGCCTGCGAAGGTCGACAGGATAGGCATGTCGGTATCAACGTTATCACTGCCCATTTTCGGTAATACTTCTTGGCTGTAATCATTAGTCTACGCAAATACCCCCGACTTCAACAGACTATTCTTCGAGAAGAGGGACCTTGTTCCAAAAACACCATACGCTCCTCAACGCCATCTTTTGAGACATCAGTGGTCGAGACATTGGTCCTTGATCAATTCCGAAGTAGACACCCAGAGTTGCAGGAAAGGAACTATCACTATTATCGGTACATTACGCCCAAGATGGTGGCGGTCACCTCGGCAGATGTGCTGTACACTGGCAAAACACTAGCAGTCTGGGCATTCCTCGTAGGTCTCACGTTTTTATTAACGCATAGTAAATCACTTGCTTGGTACGGGTGGATGTACTTGTGCTCACATTTGTTCTAGGCCGGCATTGTACACTACATCGGCAGCCTCCTCTACAACCTCTTCCTTCACCCCCTCCGCGACCACCCAGGCCCCCTTTACTGGCGCGCCTCCCGCCTCCCCTTCTGCGTCTCCAGCATCCGCGGCACCCTGCCCTTCGACGTGGCCGCCTTGTTCGAGCGGTACGGCCCTGTGGTGCGCATCGCCCCCAACGAGCTCGCCTACGCCGAGGCACAAGCCTGGCGCGACATCTGCGGCCACAGCCCAAAGGCCGAGGAGAATGGCAAATTCACGGCGTTTTACAAACCTATCAAGGGGATGCCGCAGGATATCATCTCGGCAGACAAGAAGACGCATACTGTGATCCGGCGGCAGCTCTCGCATGGATTTGGGGACAGGGCGATCCGGGACCAGGAGCCTATTATTCGAGGGTATGTGGATTTGTTGATGGAGAGGCTGCGGGAGCACGGAGAGGAGGGGCGTCGCGCCCTGGATATGACGGCGTGGTATAACTATACAACGTTTGATGTATGTTCATCGTCCAAGAGACTGACTGCTTGCTCTTATTGTGACAAATACTTATTATCAACAACAACAACCACCTTCTTGGAAACTAGGTCATTGGCGACCTAGCCTTTGGCGACTCGTTCGGCTGTCTCCAGAACTCATCCATGCACTACTGGGTCAAGACCTTCTTCAAGCTCACGGAGCTCTCCGTCTGGATGCAGTCCGCGATCCACTATCCTCTGATCAAGGACATGCTGATCAATTCCATCCCCAAATCATTCATGACGGTTCTCGACGACAACATCGAGTTCGCACACAGAAAAGTCTCCAAGCGGATCGAGTTGGGCGCGAGCAGAAACGACCTCATCGAAGGCCTGTTGATGAAGCAGGATGACTGGGTGAGAGCCCACCCCCCCCCCCCCCCCCCAAAAAAAAATAAAGGGAAATTTCTCTTGTGGTAGTAATATAATGAAGCCCACACACACTGACTATTTTCTTCTACTTTTTGAATAAGCAAATGCCTCGCGAGGATATAGACTCCCACGCCCAGCTCCTCATCGTCGCCGGCTCCGAGACCACCGCCACGCTGCTCTCTGGCGCAACCTATCTCCTGGCCAGCCACCCAGAGGCCCTGGCCAGGCTGACCCACGAGGTCCGGTCGGCTTTCACGTCTGAGGACCAGATCACGGCTGCCTCGGCAGCCCAGCTGACGTATATGCTGGCGTGTCTGAACGAGGCCCTACGCATGTACCCTCCTGCCCCGCCTGGGCTGCCTCGGATTGTGGCTCCGGGTGGGAAGATGATTTGTGGGGAGTATGTGCCTGGAGGGGTAAGTCTATGTGATACATCATCAAGAGTTGAAGGGCAAACCTAGAAGGGAGAAAAGGAACGAAAGAAAGAAGAAGGAAAGTGCTGACGCCCTCTTCTCTCGGGATATAGACGCATGTCGGCGTGTGGCAGTGGGCAGCCAACCACTATAGCGCCAACTGGGCCAAACCCTTCGAATACCACCCAGAGCGCTGGATCGATGGTCAGAACGCCGAGTTCGCCGCCGACCAGAGAGAGGCCATGCAGCCCTTCTCGTACGGGCCTAGGAACTGCATCGGGAGAAAGTGAGTCTCACTTATTATCACCTTACGATCATGAATTCCCGCACCGGAGAGAAGACAACGGGCGCTGACCATTTTTATCTTTATTCTTTTTTTGCCACACGGCAGCCTGGCCTATGCCGAGATGCGGACCATCATGGCCCGGCTTGTGTTTGCTTTTGATATCAAGCTGGCTCCTGAGAGTGAGAATTGGCTTCAGGGCCAGAAGGTGTTTAACCTGTGGCGTAAGCCGCCGCTGTGGGTGCATCTGGTTCCCAGGGCGTAGATGTGTATGTTATTATATTTGATCCTGCTAGAAGTCGGCCCAGATAGATCTGCAGGTAGTCTATAACAGCGGACAACTATAGAATATTGCTCATAGAATAAGTTCCTCAAGACACATATTGACCATCGTCATTCCTCTCACCGGTTTGAATGATGCTCGTGATTCAGTCAAATTTCTGTCTGTTCTGAGAAAATTATGGCCTGTCATTATACTAGCTTATATGTAACTATCACAAATTTATGAAATAATTGCCAAAAGCAATCAAGTTGTCGCAGTCTTCAACCGGAAGCGTTAAGATCTATAATCTTCATTGGTAAAGAGAGAGTATGGCGTCAGTCTCGCGACTGAACTGAAGGCCACGTCAGCCATTCTCTCCGCACAACTGCATGTACATCTCTAGCCACGTTTTTTGTACATATGGCTGCAGGCTTCGGGGCAGAGCAGGCAGCAGGTATCCACAGGTGAGCGAGCTCTAGTAGTCGCCGGCTGCAAGACAAAGTCAGAAGCTGAAATCCACTATTGCACCAAACCATTTCCATTCTCATTCCATCTCTTTCACGATCCTCTTTGCGCGTTTTCACGCCTGAGAATGGCTTCAAATCGCTGGCATAAAGCTTTATACGACGCACCTCGAGTTGTTGTCGTTGACGACATACCTCGATGCTGTACGTGCGACGGGGATGCCTCCAGCCTCATTCGCGGTCTCATTTCGAGAAAGAGCGCTGGTGACACCAGTGGCTTCATCAGACCGCCGGACGATGCTCCGCTGGATCAACTCAACCTCTGAAGGCCACCTTGCGTTCCATACCAACGCACAAACGACGACGACGTGGATTCGGGCCCTCGAACAACACCAAACGACATGAATGTGTCGTCAGAAATACCGGAACCAGAAAGCGTGTCTTCCTCGGTATACCCCAGCGATCTGCCTAATGGCCACTTCCGCCTGCTATATCTATCGAGTTAGCCATCGCTCTCGTCCCCGATCTGCGCAACACTCCGTGAATACTCCATTGATGACTGTCCTGAATACGAAACAGTCTCATTTACCTGGGGCGACGAAGATGGCAATGCAAAGGCCGAAGTACCAATATATCTTGGAGATTTCTGGGACGTATTGCTAGTCACGCGGAACTGCTGGAGCCTTCTGCAATACCTTCGGCCACATATTGGGTTGAGATGTGTCTGGGTTGATGCAATATGTATCAACCAGGAGAACCTCGAAGAGAGAGCTGCACAGGTTCAGATGATGTATAGGATCTACAGAGAGTGTGCCCGGGTTGTCATCTACCTGGGCCGAGACCTGGTCAAGCCTAAGCGCGATTCTCATTTCAGGAAGAGAATTTGCACAGCTGGTTTGCAGCACAACTTGTCAATGCCTAACATCAGAAAGCTTATCCGGAGGCGGAGATACTTCAGCCGGGTTTGGATCATACAGGAGTTGGTTCTCTCAGCTCATGCAATCCTAGCGCTTCACAACGAGGACGTCTATCTCCAGAAAGGAGACCTTTATACTTTTATCGACAAACGAGGCCTGTCCTCTCACTCAACAAGGGATTCGCCCATTGATAAACGTGATTGGATACGATTTATGGGAAGTGGAAGGTTGGACCTCAATCTGCACGATGCTATACGGGCTACTTCTGCCAGCCAAGCCAGCGATCCAAGGGACAAATTATTTGGAATATTGGGCATTCTCCACGACCCGCTCATTCTTGAAAAACTCAAGCCAAACTACACAATTTCCATGCAGCACTGCCTGGTTGGTCTCATGGCATTCCTCGTATTGGTCAAGCGTGAGTCCTGGCCGCTCCTGTGTGCTGGTGCAGGCGCTAGCAGCTCTGAAGAACGACCGTCCTGGGTTCCCTCACTGCAAGATGTCGCTTCGACAGACAAAGCTATATATTTCCTGCTGCGATTTCCTGGCTTCAAGTACATGGACGCAGACCTTCGCGGCATGCCGGCGGTCTACTCTTCACCGCTCCCGCAACGATGGACTGTCTTAATCCCCGTGGCCTTCCCATCATCAAAGTTTGTTGAATCATTCGATGGTGAATACCGTGGAACTACCGGAGTGGATGTTGATATCGAAGTTTGGAGGTTGGGTATCCCTACTTTACAAGGCGAATGGATCCACAGTATCGATTCTGCCACCGGATCTTTGACATTGAGAGTACTGAGACTATTTGATGCGCCGCATTCCCTCACTTCAAGCACATACCAGTTGAGGGATAGGGCTGGCACGGGGAATATCTTGTGGATAACAGGGGCAACAACTGCGGCACGCTTTGTGATTGCGGGCCGAGGCGACTGGACTATTGACAAGCAAGCATCTTACCAACTATTTTTACTTGGCCCGTGGTCTACTTATGCCGAACGGTGGAACGATCTTATACTTGTCCTCGCGGAAGGCACGCAGGTCAAAAATCGCACAGCGGAATCACACAGATTGGTGCGCTGTTTCCACATACATCACGTGGACTTTTGGTCAAAAGATTCTGTGGAAACCGGCCGTTCAGACGAGAAATGGTTGGGTATGATCTTACTATCCTTGCTCTTCCACAGAACGCAAGAAGAGTCACGGACACGACGTTGGGTTGAATTCCCGCAGCTTTTGCATCTCGCGCTCGCTACAAGCCGCCGAAGCCGGGACGACAATATATCGGCGTTTACTTATGATCTTGATGTTGCAAGCGCCTACGTGGACTGCCTTAGATCTGCTTTACAACTTATGATTCCTGTCGCCACCGGCACTTCCAGTACAAGTGGGCCGAATATCGAAGCCGATGGATACATAGCCTTTACGATAAATTGCCGCTCTGTCTTCAACAGTTTTGGGTCTTGTTTAGCTGGCAACCTTGAGACAATCATGGTAAACAGTCTTCAGCCTCCATGGCAGCGTGCTTTACCTCAGTGGCTCACGATCCAATTCAAAAGGGAAGATTCAAGACATTGGTGCGATATCTCAAGCGTTTGCAAATTGTCGACGATTCGGTTTTGCAATACGACGACATGGGACGGTCTGAAATCTTCCACAGAGCATCATGTAGGCTGGAGCTGGGATGGAGGCTTCGCGAATAATGTACAAATACCCGTACAAATCAGGATCGGACTGGAGAGTGTGGAAACTGCGATGCGAAAGACAAGGCTCTATGAGTATGTTGACAATGTCTATAAAACTAGTAAGAGATTTGAACTAGACCTAGGGAAGCTACTTGATGTGGAGAGAGAGCCAGAGGAAGAAGATGTGAACAGGTACGCATACGAGTGGCCGAAGCCATTGGTGGATGAGCTGGGGTTTTGTTGGAGAAGTGAGTTGGTGACATTTGTATAGACATTTTCTATGGCGTTCTATAGGTACCGTTCCGACTTTGAGAAATCGAATCACTGCCTTCTGAACACCCTCGGGTAATCAAGAACAAGACCAGCGTCGCCACTGACGCAGGGTGTGATGCATGCGTTATCGATCGCAGTTGTAGCTGTAGCCTTCGCGATATTTTTATTGTTTATATCGCTCATTTTTTTGACTGTAAGCCAGCATAAGCAGCTAAATCCATCGGGCAGAAATCTCATGTAAAGAGTTACTTTGCCATCATCGACTAGACGTTCAAAGTGACCGCGTTAACTTGAGGAGACAAAGCCGAGTCCAAGGGCTTTAGCGACCGCAAAGACATTGAACACACATCTAAGTATCCCAAATTCGCCTTTGGGTGCCTACAGAGCTTATGTCAGGTTTGACCAGACGTTTTACAGATAAATAGTAAGTAGGAGCATATAAAGAATGGTAGTGGACTTCACAAGGTGCGAATTTCCCTGTGAAATAATTGCAACCATGATCTTGACTAATAATGAGATACAGCAGTACACTTTGTAGTATTTGCGACTGCTCAGTACTATCATCCTTTAATGCCAGCGCCTGAGATAATAGTCAAATAACCAGGATTTTTTCTCCCTGGGCATGATTTGAGAGTAATTATATGCACGTCTTAAAATCCAGGTTGGTAGCCCTGCAACCCATTGTCAAGGCGAGTGCAAACAGTGTTGGGAGACACGCAATCTTACAAACGGAAGACGAGCACGGGGCCTAATGATGGCTCGGCCCGTTCGGATGGCTTGGGAGATCGGAGAGTGGTATTGCATGAAGATCACCATCCTCGTCGGGAAGGTGGACAAATCCTTTTACTACACTGTGGGGGTTTAGGCTTTATTACTATGTAGCTATCAGCTGGGGTTCCATAACGATTATGTTACTCAAATAAGCAGCTTGGAAGATCACTTTTCAACATTTCTCTACTGTGGAGTATCTTTGCGCCACCGTTTGTCGAGATGTTCCGGGTCGGATGCAACATTGTGATGCCCTTCATTTACAAGAACGGCACACACCTCCGGCACAAGTGAGAGTACATAGCATATGCCAAGACTACTTTATTTACATGCAGGTCCACCATCTCCTCCCTCCCCCTCCCCCTCCCCCTCCCCCTCCAAACTCGTCTTGTGCATACTCGACCACGCCGACATGCACGCTGGATCCTTCTCCCTCCTCCTCCTCGCCGGTCTCTCCGGTCTGGTTTCTGCCCGGGGACCTCTGCGCCGGAGACAACAAGCAGTCAAGGTCCAATCGAGGGATTCCAGTGCCAGCTCGGCCTATACTTATTACACGTTCCAGCAGCCCATCGACCATTTCCCAGACAAGGCCATCTATGAGCCACACACCAACGCCACCTTTGCGCAGCGCTATGTGTTCGATTCAACTTACTACAAGCCAGGCGGGCCCGTGTACCTGTACGTGGGTGGGGAGACGTTCATCGAGGAACGTCTGGAGAACATCGAGACAGGCATCATCCAGATACTCATGAACGCCACGGGCGGGCTGGGGGTCATCATCGAGAACCGCTACTACGGCGAGAGCTACCCTTACCTCGACCTGACGACGGACCACCTGGCCTATCTCACCAACGAGCAGACCATCGCAGATTTTGCCTATTTTGCGCAGCACGCCTCCTTCGAGGGCATCAACGCGACCCTGACAGCGCCCTCGACGCCCTGGATCTTGTACGGCGGCAGCCTGGCGGGCGCGCAGACGGCCTTCACGGTCAAGACGTACGGCGACATCATCTATGGCGGCATCGCCTCGTCCCAGATCGTCAACGTCTCGGTCGAGTATCCAGAGTGGTACGACCCCGTGCAGAAATACGGCCCCTCGGACTGCGTCGCCAGCATCAACGACATCGTGGACAAGTTTGACGGCCTCCTCGCCGCCAACAACACGGCCGCCGTGGCCGAGCTCAAGGCCATCTTCGGGCTCGAGCTGCTCACGGACGACCGCGACTTTGCAAAGACCATCAACTACCCCATCGGGAACCCCTTTGACTACCCGACATCGACGTGGCAGGAGCTCATCTGGACCGACGAGGAGGCGCAGTTCTGGGAGTTTTGCGGGGCCGTGACGGATCTGGATGCGCCGGCTAATGTGACTGCTGTGGATGAGCAGATGGCCAAGTACACGGGCGGTGAGCCGTGGACGAACCTGGGCAATTATGCCAATTATATAAAACAAGTCATTCTTCCGACTTGTCCGAGTGGTCACTATGCCAGTGGGGAGTGTTTTGGGCAAGGCAATGGTGAGCTTTCTCTCTTGTTCTCCAAGGAGGTTAACTTTTTTGAAGAAGGAAAAGTTTTTTTGTACACACCGTGCTAATTTACCCCCTCTCCCTCATTCACAATTCCAAAAGCCACCTGGTGGACCAAACTCGTCGACTCAGGCACCCGCTCCTACATCTACACAACCTGCTACGAGGCAGGCCTCTTCCAGGCCGCCCCCAAGCAGGGCAAGACTCTCCTCTCCCGCGTTATGACAGGCGCCTACACCCAAGAGATCTGCGAGATGGCGTTCCCTCCAGGCCAGTACAACGCCATCCCCGCCTCGCCCCAGATCGACATTTGGAACAGCTACGGCGGCTTCGGCCTGTCGGCGGACCGGCTGGCCCTGGTCGATGGGCAGCAGGACCCTTGGCTGGGTACCTGCTACCACGCCAACGACGCGCCGCCGCGGTACAGCTCCGACCTGCACCCGGAGTACCTGATCGAGGTCGGCGGGCACCATTGGGACAGCTCGGGGATCCTGGATATCCCTGGGGAGCCGCAGTTTATTCGACAGGTGCACTGGTGGGAGATCAAGACGGTGAGGAAGTGGCTGCGGGACTTTTCGTCGTGGGTTCCTGGGAACAGCTCGACGTTGGCGAGATGAAAGTGATAGAATTTGATGGTGTTCTCTTCTTGTAAATCAATTCAGAAATACAATTGTAGAAGTATATATATGTTTATATATATATATATATATATATATATGCTTGAGAGTCTCCCAGGCAACATATCCGGCAGTAGCTGGACCAGGAATTATACAAGTCCGTGCTAATTTGTGAATTATATGTTTCCAATTCCAATCATGAATTCATTCTTTTTGTCTAAATCTATCACCATAGACCTAACCAGTGTATCATCAAATTAAATAGTCTAATACATAATCATAACAAATCGCAAACACGACCCAGCTAGCCTCAAGACTCCAGGTCAAACAAGGTGGGCCTCGTAAGGGAAGGAAAGAAGCTGGACCAACCCCCAGATAAAACACACACACATATAGGAATCCTACTTCTTCCTCACAAAGGAGCTCTTCCTGCTCCCAAGGCCCCTATCGCGAAAACTCTCATTCGTGTTCACCCGGTCGATATCATAAGGGCTAGCATCATACGCCGCGCTGCGTGTCCTTCTGAGACTCGCCCTACTCTTCCGCGAAGACACGGTGTTGGCTCTGCTGCGGCTGACACCACCGCTGACCGTGTGGAGCGCTGCGTACTGGGGCTGGTGCTCCTCGTCGCCGTAGCTGTAGTCCATCGCCTCGGCCTCGAGCTCGGCCTCGCGCCTGGAGCTCTCCCTGCTGTGGAGATGGTGGGGGCGGTGGGGATGCTGCTGAGACGGCCCTGCTGCTTCCGGTTCTGCTGCTGCCGCTGCCTCCTCGTCGTAGTCGTCTTCGTCCTGCACGGTCGAGCTGCTGTCGTCCGTCTGTCCAGCCTGCGCCTCCCCACGCAGCTTCTCCAGGAAAGCAGCGGCCTCGGCAGCAAACTTGCACCTGCTCCGGATGGCAGGACCGTATCTGTAGAAGAGCAAGGGGAAGGGAACACAAGCCAGGGCGAGAAAAGCCGGGATGGAGGAGGCCCAGTGGATGCCCAGGTTGGTGTACATGTACGAGGTGAACAAGGGGAAAGCGGCACCGAAGAGGGAGCGGAGGACGGCGTTGGCGGCGAGGACGGAGGCGGCGAAGATGACGTAGGCGTCAATGAGGTAGTTCATGATGGAGAGGAAGACGAGGACCATGCCGAAGCCGAAGGGGGCGGAGCCGATGATGCAGACAATCCAGTGGATGCTTACGTAGTTGGTCCAGGCGAACCAGAAGACTATAGATTGGTTAGTGAGGGTAGGAGGGAAGAGGGAAGGGTTCGACAACAACAACAAACAATGAGAGAGAGAAGGGGGAGGGGAGTGGACTTACGACCAATGGGCATGCAGATAGAACCTATAATAGCGGGCGGGAGACGAGCTTCTGGAGGCGCAAAGCCCAACTCGGACCTCTCGATAACCTTGACGTAGCGCTTATTGTCGTAAATGGAATACGCAACGGCCGAGATCATACCGACACAAACCCCCAGGAAGGCCAGACCCCCGATCCCGGGCGACCAGCCGCGCACCTCCTGAAAGACGATGGGGAAGGCCGCAAACAGCATGTACAGCGTTCCGTAGATGATGGCCATGTAGATGGACAGCAACAGGACGATGGGCTCGCGGAAGAGGAGGATCAGAGGGCGCGACAGGGCCGTCTTGAAGGCCTGGCCCAGGGTGATGCGGCCCTGCTGCGCGTCGGCCTGGGTCCTGTAGCACTTGCCCGTCATCTTGGACAGCTTGGCTGCGCGCTTGCGGAGGAGGACGGGGCCGTAGGTCTCGGGGACGAAGAGGCCGCAGACGAGCCAGAGGACACCGGTGAAGATGGCCATTACGCCCTCGATCCAGCGCCAGCCCACAGTCTCGCCGACAAAGCCACCCACTAATTGTATTGAATACTTGATGTCAGTTTTTGGGAGGTTTCATATAGAGGAAAAAAAGTGAGGGGAGACAGCAGAGGGAAACAAACCGATGGGGCCAATGACTGGGCCGAGGAAAGGAGCTGCGGCAAAGATGCTCGTGGCCAGACCGCGCTGTGACGCTGGGAACATGTCGGCAATGACACCGCCGGCGTTGGTCAGAGGAGACGAGCCGAAGGAGCCGGCGAGGAAACGTAGCACGAGCAGGGTGGCTATGTTTTGAGATCCGGCAGCTCCGGCGTTGAAGGCAGTGAGGAACATGTAGGTGCCAAAGAAGAGATACTGTCGTCCGTAAAGTTCTGTATAACCACAGCGGCTGGTTAGAAAACCAGCGAATAAATAGCAGAATTGATAAGTTGAGAAGCCTTACCACTCAAGGGCGCCCACATGAGAGGACCAATCGCGAACCCAACGACGAATAAAGATACACCCAGAGTGCCAATGATGGTGGCCACGTTAAATTGCAACAGAATCTCAGTGATTCCTCCCGAATATGCAGAAGACACAAATGCCACGGCCTATAAAAATAGGATAACAAGCACAAAGCAATAAACGGTCAGTCCACGATAATTAGAGAAAAGAAAAAAGAGAGAGAGAGAGAGAGAGAGAGAGAGCAAGACTGACCAGAGTCGCAAGGGCGACTAACATGGTGATGAACCATTTTCGCCTGTCGGAGTAGTTCATGGGATTCACAGGGTCGTCGTCGAGCCATTTCACGATATAAGGGTCCTCCTCGGTGCCTGATCCTGCGTAGTGGGCGTTGATAATCTCATCGTTGACCGCGCCTTGGTCTAGAAGCCGTTTGAAGTGGCTGATGCGCCCTGGACGGCGCTCTTTGAGGTCCTTTTCCATATCTTGGCTTTCTTCCTGTCTTTCTTTTTCTTTCTTTTAACCAGGCGTTTGTATTTCAATGCCGGAATTGAGACGTTGAGGGAGAACCGGTGGGGTGTGTGTGTGTGTGTGTGTGTGTTGTACAACAACTGTGGTGATCCGTAATGATTATTAATTAATAATTAATCAAACACTGCTTCCTTTACCAGATAAATAAGGCGATGCGTTGCTGAATGGAAAATCGATCGTCCTTGATCGTCTGTTTTTGGAGGCTCGATTTGGTCCTCTCTGATAATTTACACCACCAAGGCTGTCTGTCGTCATGAAAAAGATAAGATGTGTCTAAGCACGGAAGAAGAAAAGAGGCAAGTGGGGGTATCCGAACATATTTCAAGTAATACAGAACACCGCACGAGCAAAGAGGGTGAGAGAACCCAACCCCAAACCAACCACCATGACAAAACAATCCCTCGGGCCCTCGCGCTCAGGAGGAATTCTTTAGTGGCACGCCAAAGAAAACCCTTAGTGGCATGACGCGCCCATTTCCAGTGATGTCAAGGTCGATCTAGTCCCACTCGGCCAGATGAAGGCTGCCGAGCTACCGAAGGGGGTTTTGGTGTGCTGTCGGGGTTGTTGTTTATAAGTCCGGATACGGATGTGTCCTAGTCGCCATGGCAAAATCATTTCTTAGACCTGTCTCAGAATTTGAACAAGAAAAAGAAACCTTCTGAGGATTCTTCTGTCCATCCTGCCTCGGTTGTAAAAAGCCATAAAAATTATCTGCCTCCCAAAGTGGTGTCTCGAGAAAAATCTTGAAAAATGGAAAAAATAAAAACTTAGTTTTATAGATTCATCAAAGCAAGACAAAGCCACACGAACAAGAAACTCGTCCCCTAAAATGAATACTAGCCCTTTAAAGATCATTTCAAGATCCACCAGGGAACCACATAAAAACGCCAGCCGTAACTATAGTCAGACTGCACGCATGTGTCCAGCTGATAGTAAAGGCAGTAAGCCCCAAAGTATGACACGCGGGATCGGCGGAGTTCAATCAAGGGTAGCATGTGAAGCCCGTATCTTCTCTAAGTACTCTCTCTTCCTAGACAGTTGTCGTCTCGATGTTCAACTCTAGGCAGACCTTTTTCTCCTGTGAGCTGTGAAATTGAGTGCTGAAGTAAAGTAATTACTTGGTTGTATGAACCACACAACTTCTTCAAGAGACCTGGGAAGCTTGTCATCATAGCACAAATATAGTCCTTCAGGCTCCCATCTGGAAAAAAAAAAAGGGTACACCAACCATGTCAGCCTGCCCGATCTGCAGAAAACATCTTGATTTTTGATTGTTCATCACGGCGATCCTCTCTCCCACGAGCTTATGAATCCCGGACCTCGGCTCCTAATTCCTGCCGTTCCCACCACTCGGGACCTCCGAACCCCGCCGCTTCTTGGACGGGCTTTTTTCTTTTTTCCTTTTACGCTACATGAATCATTTGGGGGTGGATGGCCGGCTGGATGGATAGCAAAGAAGCGTAAATAAGAGCGGATGGCGCGATGCCACGCAACATCTCAGTGTATCTGGTTGATTGAATGGGGTCATGAAGATTGGTTTGAGAAGTAAAAATACACGGAATGCAGAGAAAACGCAGGACTGGAAGAAGAAGAAAAGGGAAAACACCAAAGTCGTGGCCTCTAGCAGCATGATCTGCTCATCAAGTCTCCCTCTCTCTCTGTAAAGACGACTTCCAAAACCTCTCCCTGCCAAAGAAAGAAAGAAAGAAAGAAAGAAAGAAAAGGCATTTGAATACCATCCCTCTGTTCCCCCAATCCTAACCTGTAAATACTGCACCTCAAACCAATCAAACCCATAAACCCTCTCCAACCTTTTTTTTTTCTTTCACTCTCCATTCCTTTCCATTCTTCTCCCTTCCCCCCTCAAATCACCATCCTCTCCTGCACCCTCCCAGCCAGAACCTCCACCTCCACCGCATGCCGCACCCCCTCCGCCGCCACATGATTCAGACCCCCCACAGCGGCACCACACTCAGGACACCGCGCCCGCTCCATGGGCAAGCCACACTCGCCCACGGTAAACGGGTGGCCCCGCTCGCAGGTATACCAGTGGCCCGTGCCGCGGAACTCAGCCGACATGGCCTCGTAGACGGCGCGCATCTCGGCCGCCGTGACCCGGGTGTAGAAGACGCCCTGCGCGAGGAGGTTGCGCACCGCGTCGAGCTCGGCCTGGACCGTCGCGGCCCACTGGGGTTGGTGGTGGGGGTAGTTAGCCAGGACGGCCTGGGCAGCGGCGATGTGTTGGAAACCGGTGGTTTTGAGGTTGTCCTTGTTCTCCTCCTCCTCGTCGTTGCCTGCTGAGGGGGAGGCGTTGTTGCTGCTGCTGCCGTTGCCGAGGGCCAGGGCGAGGCCGCAAAAGTGAGCGTGGTAGATGTGGCCCTCGGCCTGGAGCTGAGGGCGGTCCGTCTCGCCGGCCAGCCTGACGAGGTCCTCGCACTGGGACGTGCTGCGGGCGAAGTCCACGGTGAGGGCTGTGGTCTTCCAGGCGGAGGAGGTGTCCTTCTTGTTCCGCAGGTCCAGGAAGTCAGAGAGGACGGTGAGCTGGCAGCGCAGGCGGAGAGAGGTGGCGAGCAGGAACCCGCGCAGCTGGATGCCGGAGGAGTCGAAAGTGAAGGGGGAGGAAGAAGAAGATGATGATGAAGAGTCCGCCTTCATGCTGTTGGCGAACCGCACGAGGTTGGCTACCTTTTGGAAGGGCTGCTCCTCAGCCTTGACCTTGCTCTGGAGCGTGACAATGTCCCTGTGCAGCTTGATGAGCTCGGTATACCGCTTCTTACCAACCCACTTTGACAGGGTCCGCAGCTGGTCCTGGGCAGAACCCGTCAGGGCAAGCCGACCAGGCTTGGTGTCGATCATCTCCGTGAGGATGGCAGCGCCAGCGTCGTCCTCGCCCTCGTCTTCCCCGTTCTGCTGCTGCTGTGCTGCCAGTTGGTTCTGTTGGTCCAGCAGACGACCCGCCAGCTGGTGGTGTTGGTCCTCAGACCACGAGATGAACTTCTTGGTGGCCTCGTCCAGCAGGGCGCGGCGGACAATGCGGCCATACCTCGGGATATTGCGCAGAGAGCCGCGGCACTGCGGGCACGACTTGAGCTGGCTGCTCCCATCCATGGACAAGGGCTCCAGAGGACGCCTGATGGCCACAGGAGTGTTGGGACCGCCGTCCTTGTCGTCGAGGACATAGTGCTCGCCCATCATCATCTGGCCGTCCATGGAGGACCTAGTCAGGAAGTGGCCGCAACTGGCAAAGACGCAAGGGTCGTCGTCCAGGTCAATGTCTCTGTACTCGCACAGCAGCAAATAATCCACGACCGTAGACAGGATGTCGCTTGTGCCGCACTGCTGGCAGTACTTCTCGGCAGGACAGGCCTCGCCGCACAGAGAAGGACACTGGTGTCCACAGGCCAACGGCAGGGGGCAGCGCCGGGAACAGGGCACCCAGTCACAAGGAGCCGCGCAGGGCATGGTGCACCGAGAGTGTGGACAGCGGGAGGCACAGTCCTCTGCGGCACAGGGGGTGCATGGCTCGTGGCAGGCCTTGCTGCAGCGGGAGTGGCTGCACCGCACCTCGCAGGGCTTGTGGCAAGGGGGACACTTTTCCTGGCCGTGACAGGTTGCTGTGCAGCTATGGGGACACGTCGAGTAGTTTCGTCCACAGATCTCCTCGCAGGAGCCATGGTCCGTCACGATCCTGGAGAGGTAGTCCATCTCGACCTCGCGCTGATTGCACTGGACACAGCGGCGTCGACAGGTATGGCCACAGGGGAGAACGACGCCGCACTGCTCTGGGCATTTGAAATCAGGCTGGGTATAGTCGACGTGGCACTTGATCTTGATCGTGTGCGCACACCCATACATGGTGTGCTCCACCTCCTGTTGGCATTTGATGGCTCCGGGGTCTCGCGTCTCCCAGCACTCGGCAGAGGTGACCGTATGAGCACAGCGGGGGAGTTCCAGAGAGAGGTTGTGCAGGAGGACGCTGCATTTCTCCTCGCACGGATCGCCACATTCCTTGGGACAGGCGTGGGAACAGCCATCCTTGAGTCTGGGGCAGGGCTTGTGGCACTTGACGGCCTGGTGGAGGAGGTCCGAGTGACATGGGCCGTAGCATGCATGGCCGCAGTCCAGCCGCCGGTCACAGGGCAGACGACAGCCCCCATCAGGAGAGAAGACGGCAAACTCGTCTGGGCTGGAGACTGCGATGCTCGTGGCAGGATGACGAGGACACTTGAGTGCCAGGGCGGTTCCGAAGTTGTGGTCTGTCTGGAGCAGCTCGATGATCTGCGCCCACATGGACACGCTTTGGTACGTCTTTGCGTTGCCCAGGATGTAACATCCATGCTTTGCACGCGACAAGAGAACATTAATACGGTTCGAGGTGCTGAGGAAACCACACTTGTTCTCCAGGTTGCTGCGCACCAGCGAGATGATGACCACCTTGGCCTCTTCGCCCTGGAAGTTGTCGACGGTGGCGAGTCTGATACTCTTCAGGAGGGTCGAGTTGGTGATCGTCGTCGTCTTCTTGCCCTCCTCTGCCGCCTCATCGAGGACCTCCTCTTCGCCGAGATCCTGCAGGTCGCGCTCGTCAATCTGCACGCAGAAGGATGCTTCCATCGCCAGGCGTCTGCGCAGTTTCTGAAGCTGACCAGTATAGGGCGTGAGGACTGCGATGTCCTCCGGGCCATAGCTCCCCTGCTTCACCAGGTGCGACACAAGCGCGGCAGCCATCTCGACCTCGAACTCGTTGGACCGTGATGTGTCGTGGGGCTCTCCTCCCCTCTCGTGCTGACCGTCCTCGAGATACTCATGACGCATCCAGAACAAGCGACGGTCCATGCCGACCACCTCTGGATAGTCCTTGACATGGGATTCATCCTTCAGGTCGCTGTAGAGCGTGGAGCGCACCATTTCGGCGATGGAAGGGTGCATGCGCCTCTGCGTCGCCAGGACACTGACTGGTAGTTTCAAGTCACCCGAATGCGGTGGGCAGACCAGCCGCTCGAACAGCGACGTGTCGAGCGAATACTTGAGCCCCTTGGGGTTCGTGCTCTGCAGGTCATAGTTCTGAATCTGCGGCCGGAGCTGCAGGTGGTCGCCGATGAGGACCAGCTGCTCCACAGACGGTAGCAGCGCTGTCAGGACATGCGCCTCGAGGACCTCGCCGGCCTCCTCGCAGAGGACCACTTTGGCCCGCACTTTTCGCATCATGTTCATGTGGCGCGCCAGGCCTGTGGTGGTCAGGCCGATGATGTCCGCCTGCTGCAGACAGCGCAGGTCCTCCTCGTCGCGGATGGCGCCCCTGTGCGCCCTGGCCTCCTCGTGCTCGCGGTGCAGCTTTGTGATCTCCTTGAAGAGGGGGTTTCGGATGCTCTTTTGCCACTCTTTGTGGACGATCTGACGTTCCAGGTGTGTCATGTCGTTGAGACGGGTCCTCTGCAGGTCAGCCAAGTCTCTCGGATTGTTACTGTTGTTGTTGTGGTGGTGGTTGTGAATGTTATAGTTGTAGCCAGCGCCTGCTGGTGGTGGTCGTCGAGAGCCACCTCGAAGCCAGGCCTCAACCACATTGCTAGACGTGCTGCGTCGTGCCACCGTCTGCCATTGCCCACCACCATCAACAATCTCACCAAGAGAACCACCAGCCGCAGCAGCAGGGCCAAACAGCTCCCTGTAAAACACTGGGTGGTTCATCTCCAGATACTCTCCGATGGATGACGCAGAATCACACTGATCAAGCGCCCGCAGGCACTGATTCATCTGCACCTCCGTCGCCCTCATCTTGCGCGTCTCCAAAGCTATAGCAAACGACTCGGCCCGCGTAGCCGCCGCGGCGGCCTTGTCCGCCACGGTGCGCAGGTTAAACTCCTTCAGCCGCTCCGACTTGGAGCTGAACCCGATCCGCAGGATCCCCTTGATGCCGTCGTCCAGGAGGTGCTCGAGAAGCTGGTCCAGGGCGTGGTTCGTGTAGCAGACGCAGATGATAGGGCCGAGCTTGGCCTTGACCTTGTTGGCGAGGAGGGCCTGGATGATCTTCTCGCCGGTGTATGACTTGCCTGTGCCTGGAGGGCCTTGGATCAGCGACAGCTCGCGCGTGAGCGTGTTGAGCAGGGCCTCGGACTGGGTCTCGTCCAGCCCAGTATCCTCAGAGACTTCTTCGATGGAGGGAATGTGTCGGCCCGGGCTGACAGACAATGGAGACGAACTTCCCTTGGACAGACAACTGAGGTCGTACTCGAATCCAGCCGCGCGAGAGAACAAGGGCGCAGCCACGCGTGCCTCAACACTCTGCGAGGGAGGAGCAGGCGTGTCGGGCGCGATCAGGTGAGTAAAGGGCAGGTCGGGCTTCTGCGAGAGTTCCTGGAGGGCTTCCAGGGTGTGTTGAAAGGACGCCAGCACGACGCCAGGGAACTCGACCAGCTGTCCGAGCCGTGGTGGGCCGATGTCTCTGTACCAGCGCAGGGCTTGATGTATCTCGGCTCGAGAGGTGCCGACGAGGTTCAATTTGACATAGAGATTCTCGCGGCTGTAGCTCAGGCTCAGCGCCTCCTCCCCTTCGCCCTCACCCTCTCGATAAGAAGAAGCAGAAGAAGAAGGCTCTCCTCGCTTGTTGTCTGTCGGCTTCGGTTTCGCAGAACGCACTGTGGACCGCGCCACGACATAGAACTGCGCTGTGCCGGTGCCATCAATCACACACGTCAGGGCACCAGCCTGAAGTCTCTTGCACTGCTCCCACCACGTGCGTCTCGCCTTGTTGCTCATCTTCTGTGCGATGCCGGGCTGGCTGCACCGCACTGTCAGCTCCAGACCATTGTTCTTGTCAATATCGACGCTGTGCACCACGGCACCGTCGTAGGCGGTCGTCTGGGCGCCACTCTGGTTGTGGTTGTTCTGATGGTCATTATTGTTGTTACGGGTGCCCTGGAGCAGGTTGAAGATGGCATCGCGGAGCTGGCCGACGGTATCTTCTCGCAGAAGGCGGAATTCCCGATCCAGACGGCCACGGATGCCAGGGAGATGCCATTGGGATGAGTCGGTGGTAGGCAGATACTCCTTGCGCGGTGAGGTGATCTCTTCACAGGTGGGCATGATCTGGATGTCGGCGACCTCGGCGTGGTCGTTGTTGTGGCGAGGGCCGTCGGGGGAAAGCTTGCCTGGGAGGTCTCGTCTGAGCCGGAAGGACTCAGACGGGCCTGCTGTGACACGAGCAGCAGTAGTAGAAGAAGACTCTGCTGCGTCGGCGGTGGTTGCCATCATCGCCTTTCCGACGCCCAAACGTCGCTGTAGGTAGTCTAGATACTTGGTAGCTCGCAGGATGGCTGCCTCCTCGTCCTTCTCTCCTGGGGTGGCTGGGAGGACTGTGAGGATGTTGGAAAACCGCTCCACGACATGGTGAAACTTTTCATTTAGCATGTTGGTCGTGTTGCAGTCGATCACCTTGGACAGCACCGCGAGCGACAACTCTAGGACCGTCGCCCGGGCGAGGTCACACACAGGCAGGCCAGGCCAGTCCACGACGAGCTGGATGATGAACCCAAAGAGCCTGTCCATACGGATCGCATTGACCCCGACAAGGAACGAGTAGATTGCTGCGACCTCCTGCTCCAGGACGTTGGAGTCCAGGAGGCGCTCGTGGGTGAGGAGGCGAAACAGGGGCGAGATCTGCGTCTTCCACAGCTCGACCCTGAGGGACGAGGAGAAGTCACCAGTGGCTGCCGCTGCTCGGACAACGTTCGTGCTGGTGACGGCCTTGATGAAGTTGAGCCCGGCCTCGCCGGCGAGCAGCTTGACGGCCTCCTGCGAGGTACCGATGTCGCCCTCCATCAGAGCAAGGCTGAGCTCAAAGAACAGGCCGACCGTGTCATTTGGCAGGTTGGATGACTCTTCACCGTGCGCGAGGATTCGCTTCCAGGAGCGAAGCTTGTTTCCGTCCATGCCTTGTTGCATTTCCTGTCTGGGGCTGTCATTGTTGTCACGACGATGATGGTTCTGCTGCTGCTGATGGTTGTTCGATGGTTCATGGGAGAATTTGCAGTTCTGTCCATACCTACAGAGGCCTGTTCTCTGAAAGAATCGACAGGGCTGTCGTGGACGGCGGTAGGGGTCCATCCTGCTGTGTGTAAACATGTGTATATGGTCAGCTAGGTGGCGATGTAGAGGGGACAGGCACGCGTCGATTGGTCAACAAACCTTGATGGCCTGTCTATGATCTTGATCTAGACTGGCAGCACAGAGGGGTGGACATGAGCATGCAAGAGAATGATGCAAAATCTAGAAGAAGGAATGGGTTTGGGGATGATCTTCTCTCAACGGGCCTGTGTCGTGGAAAGAAAGTTTGGTTGAAAAGAGAGCAGGTAAGGGAGCAGGAGAGGGTGTGATGGGGGGTGGTAAGTAGTAGATGTGTTTTGGCCAGCACTGCTCGCGTCTGGGTCAATAACAAAGACGCGAGATGTCAAGAGGGTGCAGCACCTGGGGCGATCAACAAGAGGTGAGAAAGAAGTCATAACACTGCAAACCTAAAGTGAGCAGCATGAAACCCAGCAACCTACTTACTTGGCACTATACTTGAGGTTACAAACAAGGACCACCAGATTCTTTCAGATCAACCCGATGCAGTGATAATGACCTGAACTGTTTCACATAACACAAACACTGTAGATAACTACAGACAGTAGCACATCCAGAATGTTTGGCTTTACGGCATTTAAGGACTCAAGAACTTACACCTATTCTTTAGGTCACTCGACACTATATCGTCATCAAGCTGAATCTTGGAGCTTGGAGTCACCCTACTATGCAGGAGGCCTGCCTGAGGTGCATACAGTATAAAGCTAGTGCTGCTACCTCCACAAGTACCAAGTACCAAGTAATAAGGTAGGATTCATGATGAGTCCATGTTGCTGGAGTCCAATTCTGAGACCAAGGAAAAAGAAGAAGAAAAAGGCTGCAGCGAATTGCTGGTGAAAACTCTGAAATTTGAAACTACTCAAGGGTATATTCAACAACAACGGAATAAAAACTCAACAAGAGATCAATGTCTCTCTGTTCAACACCCAACATCACATCCAACCTCACCTGATGAGAAGCCAAAAACAACAAACCCCTTAACCTAATTACTATTAAAATAATTAACAGCCAGCAGCTCCCCCAGCCCCATCTTCACCGCCCAATCATCCAAACTCGTCCGCAACCGCGATACAATCCCCATCGGCTTCCCATCCTTGGGAGCAAACTTTTGCCCGTCAAACGCAGGACCCTCCGGCTCCTCATACAGATAAAATACGTAGCGGTGCGGCGCCACGCCGGGAGGAGGGCCCGGCGGAAGATAGTTGGCGATGACGGGGTCTGTGGACGCAAGGGGCTCTGCTGCTGCTGTGGAGGACGACGAGGAGCCCACCCGCAGGCCGGACTGAATCCAGTGGAGGGCGGGCCCCAGGAAGCTGAAGGAGCGGCTTGGCGGGTCGAGGTCCAGACAGATGACCGTGTAGCTCTTGGAGGGCGAGGCCGCGGTGTAGGTGATCTCGGGCGCTGACTTGGCATCTGGGAGGGAGGGAGGGAGTCGAGAATGAGCGAGGGAATTGTTTACTTACGACAAGGACTGTCAAGAGGGGGAGAGGACTCACCTGCGCGCGGGACATATTGGCCTGGCTCCGTAATGTTGTGCTTGCCGACTCTCAGTCCCAGGATCTTAGAAGGGTCTTCCTTGATGAGCGCAAAGGCAGCCTCAACCTGTTGATTGGCTGGCATCTTTGGTTTTGTTGTTTGTGCTTTAATTATGACTGCCAAGGGGTATTATTGTATAGCGCACATAAGATGATTGGTGTGGTTGCGATCAATCCTAGAAATATATCAGACCACAGAGGTTGCGGTCACTTGGGCGAGGAGCTGGCTTTTGAGCAACGCGCTTTGCAGAGGAAGCAACGGTCATAACGGAGTTAAACCTCTTCCCGGCTTATCTCCTGAGTAACAATGTCTTTCAAGGATAATAATGAATACGTTAGATTTAATTAATCACATTGGCAGGACATTTCATGGGCAACATTCATCTTCAATAGAGTGTGTTACCATACCAGAAGGAACGCCAATCACTCTCTGTTCAATATCATGTATCCAGAATACTTTCTTGATCTACATGAGCAAGGCAATACCTTCATTTGGATCATTCCGGGACCGACTTGGCTCTTGGGGGGCTTCAGAAATCTAGGGAGGTAACCTATCAACGGCTTTCGGGACGATATCGGCAAAATGTAGCCGAAAGTACGCCGGGAGCCGAGACGAAGATTGCCAGCTTTCCCAAGTTCTTGCTTCATTCGTTTAGCTTCTTCGACAACCATCTTTCTATGTATTGCTCATCCTCTTCTCTACCCATCATGGCACGTGTGGTTGGGACATTCACCAAATGGTCTGACAACGTTTTTCTTTATATACAAGTATGTCTATTTATATTGACTAAAGAGACGAGAGAAGAAAAAAAACAGGAAGTATCTACAGCCAAGAAATGTAGATGAGTACCATCCCCATTCAAGGAAGAGGCAACAAAAAACAAGCCTGTCTCCCTTTTTCCCCCCTTTTACAGAGACTGCTGTGTGGCGAGGAACTCATTGATGAGGGTGATGTGGTCATCAGTGGCCACAGGCACCATCTCATAGCCGGCGGGGAGGCCGTTCTGGTTCGCGGGGGCCGCAGGCGACAGGTGGAAGGTGGCGGGGTTGGAGCTGTTGGAGGCGTACCAGGTGCCCAGGGTGGTGCCGTTGGTCCAGCTGCCGCCCGAGTTGGGGTCCTGGGTCTTGATGAAGTTGGCCCAGTAGGCATTGACGGTGGAGGCGATCTGGTAGTCGATCTCGGTCCAGTTCAGCTGGGTGCCGTACAGGTTGTTGAAGATGTAGTTGATCTCGGACATGTGCTTGGCGCCGGAGCCCTCCTCGTTGTCGGCTGGCGCGTGGTCCCAGTAGTAGGTGTAGATGGGCTGCGTCGAGGTGTTGGCCCACATGTTGGCCCAGTTCCAGGTGCCGACGAGCGAGATGTCGCGGGCGAGCAGGTTCTCCTGCATGGCGGCCTGGGTGTCGTTGGAGGCAGGGTAGGCGGCGAGGAAGTCGGCGGCCAGGGAGCCGTAGGTCGAGTTGAGGGTCGACTCGAAGTCCGACACGGTCGCGGTCAGGCCGTACGAGGAGCCAGACTCGTCCTTGGTGTTTCCGGTGATGACGGGCACATCGTTGCCCGGGGCCCCGGTCTGGAGGTCCTCCCAGTAGGTGGCGGGGAAGACGTAGCCGTCGATGCAGCCGCGCCAGTTAGAGAAGGAGGTGAAGGTGCTGGCCTCGTTGATGTCAGCCGCCGAGACCTGGCGGAGCTCCTCGAGGGTGGTGACGTTGAGGGCGTCCATGAGCTCGTACGAGAGCTCGATCGAGGTGGACATGTTGTTGTAGCCCTCGGCGAGGTCCCTGGACTGCGGGTCGCGGGGGTCACGGATGCCCGACTCGGCGATGGCGCCGACGACGAGACCCTTGGCCAGCGGGTTGTTGAGGGTGTGGTACACCGCAGCACTGCCGGCTGACTGTCCCACGGTCGTGATCCTGTCTGGGTCACCGCCAAAGTCGGCGATGTTGTCGTGGACCCACTGCAGCGCATACAGCTGGTCGAGGATACCATAGTTGCCCGTCGTCAGGTTGCCCGACTCCACGTACAGCTCGGGCAGGGCGAGCCAGCCGTAGGGGCCAGCACGGTAGTTGTAAGTGACCACCACGATGTCCTGCAGCGACATCTGCGACCCGTCGAACATGGTCCAGGCGTTGTTGGCGCCGGCAGGGTAACTCCAGATCATGACGGGCCTCTTCTCGGCGGTGCTGGAGGCCGACGTCCAGATGTTGAGGTTCAGGCAGTCCTCATCGGTGATGGGGTCGGCGCCACCATAAGGAGCCGTGCCGGCAGGGCAGCCGGAGCCGAACTCGCTTGCCACCAGAGTCTCGTTCCAGGACGACGCCTTCTGGGGGGCCTTGAAGCGGTTCTCGCCACCTGGGTTGGCGGCAAAAGGGATGCCACGGAAGACAGTGACGTTCTCATAGCCGTCGATGTACGAGCAGCATGTGGAGTTCAGGGCAGGCACGCCCCGAACTGGACCGTAGGAAGTCTGGATGGTCTGGTTGTAGAGGAACTGGGCATTGCTGCCCGTGGCCAGGAGGGCCTGTGCCACTCCAGCCTTGAGGGCGGAGGATGAGGCCTTCATCTTGTTGGGTTGTTCTGAGTGAATGAATAGATCGCACAAAAATGAATGTATAATAGTCAGCTCGCACTGAAACGAAGGATGTTGTTGTTGACAGACACACCACTTGAGGGTGGGGAGAGACACTGAGCAAGACTAACACAAGAGAAGGAGAGAGACAGAAAGAACTTTATATTAACATCACCATCACATGTCTTTTTCTTCACTCACTCACATACAGAGGAGACAAGACACACAGCCTAACCACACAGCCTACTCATGACAGAATGTTAATGACGAGAATAGAACCGTCAGTTTGACCCCTATGTTTTTTTCTCCTTCAGCACACCGTCGGAGTTACGAGGCTATACGCAGCTTCTCAACATACGTAAGCTCATATGGAGAGTCTCCGCTGTTTGTCTCCTGCATTAAGTTACTGATCACTTTTTCCCATGCCACAACGGCATGTTTTTCCTCTGTTTGCACAGAGTACTACGTAGGCGCAGCATCCACACCCCCCTCCACGCCCGCCAAACGGGCGCGCGGCTGTCAACCAAAGCCAACCCGCAATCCGGCCAGGGGGGTGTGTGTGGTCGAGCAAGGGGGAAGAACTTCGGCAGCTTGTCAGTTGAAATTGCAGGGTGTTTTTTTTCGGGGTCAACAGGGGGCGGTGCCCTGAAGTCTAACCAAACCTGTACCTGATCTGAACACGGCGTGCACGGGAGAGGAGAAGTTTCCAGGTTTCTCCTCTCCGCCCGCCCCCCCCCTCCCTTGCTTTGCAGGCGTGACAGGGACGGAAAGACTGCGGGTACCTCCATATTTAATTCAGGAGCTACAACCAAGAATCTTGCCTGGGTATTACGCAATGCTCGTCAGGCCATTCGCCTAATACCATCTGGCCAGGCCTAAATTCCTTGTTTCCTTGTCTCCTCCTCAACATCTCTTGATAGGAGATCGGAAATCCACAAGGGGAGGGAGAAGGGGGGTTTACTGCGTAATCTTCACCAGATGTGCTGCTCATTGTGTGGCATGCCTGTTAGGTGGTCACTGACTCCCTCTACTTTCTGACGAAGACTTTCTCTTGCTACTGTGAACATGAAAATAGGAACCAAGTTGTTTTACTCTTGAATGTGGAGATGGGTCCGAAAAAAACAAATTTTGTTTCGTTCTATCCTGCCCCGGAAGGGAAGTCTAAAATGCTACCTTAAAGTACTTTTAAGATAAACAACGGTAGTTCCCACTTTTTCCCTTCTTTATTTTTTTTTCTTCGGGTTTTTTTTTCATTATTAGAAGAAGCGACCCGGTTTGGCCAGCCAGGTGGCCGTGAAGTCAAAGGCGTTCTTAATCGTGTTGTTATACTCGCCAGGATACGTCTCGCACTCGGTGCAGGGGGTGATGAGATGGGAAGCCCCTTCGACAAAGGCCGTGGTGGTGTCATTTCCGCCGTGGGCGAGCGCTTCCTTCTCGGCGTTCAGATACTCCCAGTGGCCAGTGTTGCCCATGGTCAGGAGGGGCACCTTGATGCCGCGCACCTCGTTGCGCGGGACCAGGTGGCTCGAGTTCCAGACGACGCCCTTGAGGTCGTCCTCCTCGTAGGCAAAGTCGTCCTCGACGCGGATGGCAAAGATGCGCAGGAAACGGCCGACGGTGGTCTTGAGGGCGCCGTCGATGTAGGACCGCAAGTCGGACGTCGGCGACTCGGACACGCGCACGCTGTAGACGATCTCGGTGGTGATGGAGCCGTTGTTGTGGATCACCGGCCACGGGTAGGTCGTGTGCGACAGGTATTTGAGGTCCTCGGCAAAGATCTTGTTGTTATCCTCGCCGTAGGCCGCGTCGGCGACGAGGAAGCTCTCCTCGTCGGCCCACACGGACTCGTTGTTCAGGATGGCGGTCCAGCGGTCCTCAGCCATGCCGATGAGGCGGTTGTTGCGCTCCACCAGCGCCGTCTGCCAGTCCTCGATGAAGGTCTCGCTGAAGTTGCTGGGCCCAGACGTGTTGAAGCCGTTGGCCGCGCTGTACATGCTCAGGGAGGGGTCCGTCTCGATGGTGGTCTCGTTGATAATGGCTGCGTTCAGACTCAGGAACATCATGGTCGACAGGCCATAGTTGGCGTCGTGCAGGATGACCCCGTCGGCAGGGGGGAGGTCCGCCACCTCGTCACCGCACGGCCAGATCTTCTCGCTCCCGTTGCATGCCGAGAGGCCGTTCTCGGCAACGTTTTGACTGCGTCCCCGTTGTCAGTATGGTGAGAGACTCCAAAAATGCTGTGGATCGTCTTTTTCTTTTCTTTTTTCTTTCTCTTTTTAAACTTACTATGCAGACATGAGGCAACCACCGCCACTATGTCCCCACAGGACGATCTTGGAGTACTCGGTCTGGTTACGAATCCACGACACCATCTCGGCAACATTCTGCAACAAGAACTCCAGATCGGCATCGGGCCACATGTTCAGCTTTGAGGCTGCGTTGTTGGCACAGAGGACGGTGAAGCCGCGCGCGGCCAGCTCTGTACAAGGGGGAACTGGGAAGCATCAACCCCAAGATCAGCATAACCTCCCTTTTGTGGCAAAAGAGAAAAGGAAAAGACAAAAAACACTCACACGCCCAATAGTCTGACTGAGCATGCATCACAAGCACCACAAGGCTGGCTCTGTCCGCATCTCCGCCGGGGATAGGGCGGTGCAGCGCACCGACGACACCCGTCTGTTGGTAGGTCGACACAGCCAGTGGCGCGGGCAGCGAGGAGATGTTGACAGCTGCAACAGCAGCCTGGGGAAGCATGCTCAGGCTGGCAGCAGCAGCCAGAACAGCAGAGAAGGAAACCATGATCGATACGGGAGACTCCAAGAGCAGTTACCAGAAGGATAAGTCTTGGTGGTTGGGAGGCCGAGGAGCTGAGGTGCTGTTGGACAGATGTGCCCGGAGAGTGCCCGTGGGATACATACTTATACTCGGCAAAGCCTCTACATGCATTGCGAATGGGACCTAACGTTCAACAGTGCCGTCATCCCGTAGGCAAGGCTGCTTTTTCGTATTTACGAGGCAGAAGACGATGGACCAGAAGGAAGAACTGCCGAAGAAGAAGGAGAAAAGTACAGGAAACAATATATATGAAGCTTTTAGCACAGGTCAATGGCAAGTCGAAGGGACTGCCGGTCACCACCAACTTGCCCCAGGATCCAAAGTCTAATCGACTTCCAGAACCCCCTCCCGTTATACCGTAGCAATTGCAACGTTCTTATTTCTCTTGGTTAGCATATGATTCGTCCAACAGATGTAGGCTACGGCCATGTTCAATGCAGATCACAAGATTTTGCCGTGCATCGTAACATTATATGTATGTCCACTCATTCGTCACTCCCCATGCAATATATCTCCGAACAGGGCATCGATCTACAATGCGGTGAACGATTGGCAGGGGTGCTTGCGTGTATGTCAAGGGTGCTCTTCTTCTTCCTGCGCAAGAGAAATCCCGAACACAGAATACTACTGCCTGTACCATAGTCGTTCAGCCGGTGTTCACTGTGGAATGACTAGTCAGTCACCTTGCAGGCGGAATATACATGGATATCCTCAAGGCTCCACTGACTTCTCGTGAGGATCCTTTTTGAGTTCCGGTCAAGTTCTTGTTGACGAAAGGTTGATCCCTGAGGGTTGTAGGTATGCCCAGTGCGCTCGGAGAGCTCGGATGTCTCTTGGAGGCGTCGACCATGGCACGAGCGCATATTCAGAAGCAGGTCAATCACTGCAGTGATGACGCAAGGCATGTAGCTTCGCTGCTGCGGTATGGTACGACCATGGATCTGTGCGGCGTACCCACCCTTGTTTGTAGTTGGATCATTCCGCAACCTGACATCAATGCGCGAAGTGATGAAGGTGTGCAAGCGCGGCGACGAGGTCGGATTATACTATATATAAATAAATAAATAACTAAAAAAAGACGTATATAGACAGCCTCGGTACATGATATATCTCTACCGAGTGGTGCGATCTGGGAGCAGAACATATTTGAGAGGATATCATTGTCAATTGGAAGAGTTCATCCGGAGTAATTCCCGATCACCCGAGAATTGTCGGTGAAGGCAAGTCAGGAGAATATCTGTGCCGTGGTTGAACAAGAGTTACAGTAAATAGCACTTGGGCCCTACGGATACACACCTGTTATCTCCTTGTAAAATTACACGAGCTCTTGTTCTGTGTAATATCCTACAAGTCACTTTGGTCAATTGCTCTGTTCTGTGCATCCGTTGGACGCGCGTTGTCTCGGCCGAGGAGGAAGAGAACCAAGAGAAATATCACTCCCCAGAAATGGGATGAACTGCCGTTCCGTTCCAGAGGTGAGGGCAAGGGGCATAACTTAAGTAATCAGTCGAGTACTGAGCACAGCCGAAACTAGAGATTGCACTTAATGCGGCCCGAAGGACTTTAAGCAGCCTGACCCAGACAAATGACGATCGCCTGCACTGGCCGCGCGTGTCCCGCAATAGCTTCTCTTGCAGCTACAGGCAAGGCCACAGGAGAGCGACAGGGCAAGATTGACCCCAGGACCCTCCAGCACTCTCCTCTGGTCGGACGATCAAGGGTGTCTAGGTGAAGGATAGTTAATTACATACGCGTGTCAGGACGTCCTGCAATGCCGCAGAGAAGACGAGCCCAGCCTCTGAAGCATTAGACCGCTGAACAAACTCATACGACATCAAGCCATGCACGCCTGATCAACCCGGTTGGGGGACGGAAAGTCGCCACAGTCTTCACTCTTGTCTGTCACGCAAAGCAAATCCGCGGGCGGGAGAGATGCCAGGACCATTCCAAACTTGATCAGTAAAGCCGCCGCAGATGCCGAAAACCGAAAAGGAGTATTGTTGGGATGGGCTATAATAGTAACAGCCTAGAACCTGTCACCGTCCTAGCATGGTCTAATCTCGGAGTTTCAGGACCACGGTCCCGGCTCTGCACGTCCACGGCGGCATACATCGCGTAGATGAGACTCTGTATGGATGAGTCTTTGAGAATCCACGTCCGGCGCTGGCGAGGGAAGGGTAGCGCCGATATAATGTATCCTAAAGAGCAGGGGGGCGGCTATGTGAACCGTCTATAAAGAGCCACAATGTGCGCTCATGATGTCTTTGAAGACTTGCAAAAGCTGAATCCCTTTGACATTGCCACCAACCTCTCAAAAATGCTAATATATCACGCTCTAATAATGTAAATGCCCTCCCAGTCTACCTGTATTGGTGTACGTATGAAGAAAATCTTACAACTCATCTTTACGCCTCTCTGTGGCCTCAACGTCGGTAGGGGCAGCACTCTTGGGGTCCTCGCCCTCAAAAGCCCGGCTCTTTGTGTTCCTCTCGGATGCTTCCACAGTCTCACGTAGAGTCTCACCATCACCCCGAAGAACTTTCTGTGCATCATCGCCTTCCTCCTTCGTCTCAGCAGCAGTCTTACCCTTCCTCCTCCGATCAAGCGCTGCGATCTCGTCATCATATGCAGTCCACTCAGGAACCTGACGTCTCGCGCGGTCGAGCTTGGGCTCCTTGGTTTGCGGGTTATTGCAGAGATCAATCGTGCGCGCCTCCTTGAATGCCTCGTCGCTGCACCACGTCTCGCACCAGAGCCACTCCTGTGGTAGACTGTGGATGGGCAGCTGGAACTGCATGTGGTTGGGCAGATCCTGGTCGAGGTTGGACAGGGAGTTCGGATCTGCGGACAAGGTGTGGTAGCTCTGGCGCAGACGATCACCGGCCGCAATCTCGCGGAAGCGGCGGAGATCGACCACATAGAGGGCAGAGATGTGGTACGGTTGGCCCCGGAGGTAGTTAGCCCAGTAACCTTGCTTCCAGAAGCGGAAGCCTTCCATCTCCGTGCGTGAGTCGCACATGGGTGTGAAGCCATAAGGCTTGCCCTCAAGATCGTGCTGCACGAGATCATACATATCCGTGCGGACAATCTGGTCTGCATCGACGAAGATGACTTTGTCCAGGGACAGCGGGAAGAGCACGTCTAGGAAGAGTATCTTGTAGCCCCATATCTCGCGCTGCTTCTCCTTTTGCTGGCGGAGCCAGTGTGGCCATTTGTACGTCACCATCTCGTATTTGAACCCGTACTCCTCGGCCATGTAGGGAATGAAGTCCTTGAACGAGGGCGAGAGGAACTGCTCAATGAACCAAAACTTGACAGTGTGTTTGGTGTTCTTCATCACGCTGACCATCATAATGTTGAGCATGCGCTCGTAGAGATGGCCACTGGCGACAGAGAAGATATTGATCTCCGCATGCTCTTCATCAGAGACCGATTTGGTCTTGACGCCGAAAAAGCCCTTTAGACTCTTGGACACAGTGTCCAGCGCGCCTTCAGAGCCGCTCTCGTCCAGGACATCCTCTTGCTCCATTCCGGGTTTGCGATTGATACGCGGGTACAGCGTTGTACCCTTAAAGTCCATCAAGACGACGTCGGTTCCTTCGTCACCAAGGACGGCGTTGTAGCCCTTGGCACCCACGCTCTCGATGTGGTATATCTCTGAGCTGCGGCCCTTCTTCAGCTGGATGTTGTAGAATCCCGGGTTGGCCTTGAACTGGAAGTAGCCTATGTTGAACATGACGATGGTGTCAGCGAAGTGCGGATCCTTCTCCGTGGCCAACACAAGCTGTGCGCCACGAGGCGGGGCTCCGGTTGGCTCCCTGGAGTGGCCCTCGATCAGGATGTTCTCGAGCTCGTAGGTAGCCTCAACATTGCTCTTGATGGAGCTCAGCTTGAGGTTGTCCAAGTCATGGACAGAGACCTTGGACGCCACCAGCCATGCAGGCGGCACATCCATGCCCACGTTGAGCAAGGCCTCTGAGGGCAAGCCTTTGAACTCGGCCTTGAGCGATTTGACCTTGCCGGCGTCGTCAAAAGTCGGTGCTGAGTCCAAGACATATCGATAAAACCTCTTGACAGGCAGCTCGTCCAGCTTGTCCTTGGGGTTCAGGAAGACTTGCACGTAGACGCCGTCGAGCTCGGAGAGGACTTTCAAGATGGGAACCCATCTTTGTCCTTGCTCGCTGGCAGGGTTGATAACAGCAATGAACTGGACGGTTGCCGTGGACTTGTCACCAATCTCAAAAGCAGTGTGGGTGGAGTTCCACACGTTGAAAGCCGAGATTCGCAGGGACGAGCCTTTTTCGAAGATGCCCTCGGGAAGATCAGGCATCGTCGACAAAGCAGTAATCGAGGTGACCTTGGCAGCTGCGAGGGGGCCGGAGACCTTGCTTGTGAGGCCAAGCTCCTCGATGGCTTCGTAGACAGGGAGAATCCGACTTTCCTGCTCAAGCTCGAAGAAGAGTTCGAAGTCCTGGGGGCCGAAGTCCTCCGCCAGATCAATAGGCCCAACGAGACGACCGTTGAGCATGAGCATGTTCTGGCCAGATCCGATCCCGGCCGCAGCCAGGAAGTGCTGTAGAGCATTGTCATAGTCCAGGTCATCCGGTACCTCGGGCCACGCGTCCAGAACAGTCCGTAGGAGATCCTCACTGTCCACATCGCGAAGTTCAGACTGGCTCAATTTGAGGGCAGTATTGATCTTGTGAGCGCCGCTTGGATCTGTAGGGTTATGGACGATATCCATTCGAATGCCAGGGTTGTTGGTGCGGAACTGGAGGGCGTTCCCGGCCAGCTTCAGTCCGTCCGTGGTGGTCAGATCAACTACCACTGTCAGGGCTGCCCAATTTTCCTTTGTCGAGTCTGGATTAGCTTCGATGACGGGCACCTTCTCGAACAGGGCGCCATGCTCCAGAAGGATCTTGTTGACATCAAGCACTGTGAGCTCCTTGGGATTGCTGGAGAAAATGACAGTGTTGCGACGCGAAAAGGCGTCTTTCAGGAAGAACTCCGGCAGCCACTGATCCTCTTCAACCTCGCCGTAGAATAATGCTTGTCGGAAAAGCTGTAGATCCATGCCCACCTGCTGACCCATTGCCGGCATCCAGTTGCCTTGGCGTGGTACAGGGACACCGTCAATGAAGAGCACTGGTTCCGGGCTGTCTACTCGAAGCCGCTCTGCCCACTGCCTGGAAAGTCGAATTTGCTCCGTGTGGTGTTCAGAGTCGAGGACATCCTCGAACGAGAGCGCCTCTGCATCTTCGCGTAGCTTTCTATCGAGAACAGTAGCATCGAACAGCGCTTTGTCCGCGTCTCCTAGTTTCCCATCATCAAGAGCTGATACTAGATACGACATCATAGCCGCAAGGCCGTACGTCTCAACAAGGTGGTAGACGACCTTGGCCTGACGTTCGGACGCTTCATTAGAAGACAGCGGAACGATTCCAAACCGCACAGGTAGCTTGCGCTTGACAAAGTCTTGTAATTGGTTGACCACTGTCGTGGTGTCATTCTTTTGGGTGAGGTCAACAGGGATGACCAGGTTGAAAATGTCGCGTCGGATCGAGGGCAGTTGACCGGGCATTCCACCTTGCAAGAGCGTCCTGAGAGTCTTTGGAAACTCTTCGTATCGTTTGTCTTTCTCGATGTTGTTGAGCCAGACAATGACCTTGCCATCTTCGGGCCCATCATGCCACAGGAACCGCTGAACCTCTGCATCGTCGGCTTTCGCCTCGGTCACAGAGCTGTGAGCAAGAAGGGAAATAGCCTCCTCACCGGTGAGGCCGAGATCCATGACGCCATGAATCATCTTGCGCTCACGCCTCACCAGGTCCACAAGGGCAAATGCGTCCATCTGCCGTTCCACAAGCTGAACGCCGTTCATCCAGAGGGCGTTGATGCCGCTTGGGACCAAGGAGGCGCGGTTAGCCCTATGCTCCGTCAAAAAGTCCACAGAGACGTTGTGCGTTGCCAAGGAGGTCGAGTACTTTGGAAAGTCTTGTGTCAACTTGAGCAAAGTGTCGAAAGGGCTGTCGCTGTGCATAATGAAAGAGCCCGTCTTGAGACCAAGGTCCCTCAGCTCTGATGTGGACAGTGGCTTGAGGTCTGCCACTTCTTCCTCCTCGCCCAGTACAATCTCCGAGGCGATGACCTTCTGAGCAGCATCTTCCTCTGCCTTCCGATCATCAATAACAATGTAGTCTGTCCGTTTCAGAGCGAGCTCGACGCCATATCCGCTGACGGGCAGCGCCTCCAAAGACTTGTGCGAGGACCTGCGGTGTCGGAGCTTGTAGGCACACTCCCGGCTCCGAGCTTTCTGGGCCAAGAGCTTGTGGAACTGTCCAAAATCTGGAGCCGTGACATCAGCATACAAGATGCAGCCCGGACCACTGCCCAGTGCGATATCGAATGGTAGATCACGGTCTTGTCCCGCGGGCACCTGGCCTTTGGGTTCGTCCAGTGATGGCGAGCAGTATTGTTGTCCCTGCCACAACACCCAGAGATCACAACCAGCTTGATCTCCCGTCAACGAAGGTTCAACGCCGGTCTGGTAGTATTGATAGTGGGCTTCGAGCCTGGGAGCCGCAGACCTGGTCGACAGGGCCAGCTTGAAGGTCGAGAGGCTCTCAGGGCTTGCAATATGGCCATCATTCTTTACTAGACCCAAAAATTCCTGGTATAATTCCCTGTCGGTCGTCGCTTTGGCGAAATAGCCATCGGCTATGCGGTCGAGAAGGGGGAAGTAGCTAGAAGCGTTCTCCTGCGCTGCAGTCTCGCTAACAATCAGGTCAGTACGATCGCCTCCTTCTCCTCCTCTCACAGGAACAAAAAAAATTGGAAGACTCACAGCAGCTCTATCAGGTACGGGCCGGAGGGAAAGGCCGCTTTCATAGAAATGTCGACAGACGGCCCGGCGCATACTGGTTGGCCCCCCAGGAAGGCTGCTCCAAGCATGGAAGCCGTCAGGCCCCATGGCAATTGAGCCCGTCGTATCATGCCGTATCTACAGCCACCGTTGAGCCACAACGGCTACAAGCAGCTCTCCAAAAATGGACTCGAGTACTCCAAGTCAATCGTCTTGGCGAATGGAGGCGCGATCTGGCGCAGGCCTCGACGCTTCGTATCAAAGAGTGGAAGAACCGCTCGGTTGAGCTTCTCTAGGCTCCCATTGCCGAATGGATAAGGCTTCCCAGATTGAGCTGAAATAGTGGCAACAGTTTCGAGGTTGTAAATGTTGCAAGGGGGACAGAAGCGGAAAAAGACAAGTGTTCTCGCACGGATATTGCCTTGAAGGTTTGACCCTTAATGTCTGAAGTCTTACACACGTCAACAGGCGCTGCTGCTGCTGCTGAAAGTGCCACCTAGGCCGTACCCTTGAAAGCTATCCAAACCAGGCTAGCCTGCCTCAGGCCCAAGGGACCTGGAAGCTAATACAGTAGCTGTCTTTTGTCCCTCAGTCCCCTTGCTTTAGATTCTGGGCCGGACCAGCTGCTGTTGTACATGGCACAACTGCACTGGGAAAACAGGCAATGGGCAACGTTCAATTTTGAAGGTAATACCAAGGCAAGTGAAATGTGAGAAGCAGGCAATTAAATATTTATTCAAATGACTCCCAAAATAAAAGTTTGTGCAAGTAATTTGTAGGAAAGCATTCTTGAGAGTACATGCCAACACTACCAGAAAGTGTGCTGTGGTACACCTGTAAAGACCTGTTACTGTGCTTACCCACCCCTACCCCTCTGGCAGGCAAGCACCCCTAGCCCAGCCCCAGCAGCCCAGCCTAGAGCAGAGCAGAGCACACGGCAGAGCACAGGCCACCTGGCTGTGACGAGCAACATTGCCCACATCGCAGATGGACACGCTTTCCACTCTCCCAGGTTCTGGATTGCCAATATACAGCAGCAGCACTGCACGCCGCCAACCTGATCAAATCAACCCCCCTCCAGGTGGCTCCATCTTCTCTCCTTGACCTCATTCTAAACTGGACCTCTCCCAGTCCATCGACATCACCATCTTGTGGCTGTCGTATGGCTTTCTGACCTTCCTGGGTCAATTCCACTGTCCTGCCAGTCTGTCCTTGAAGTGGATGTGAAGCTCCGGCTTCAACACGCCCACCACCCAACATGGCCTCCTCAGGCATGCTCACAAAGGTATGGCTACCTTCTTTCTCCATTTTCAATGGCCCATTGAGAGGGCGATAATGGCAGAACACTGACAATGTGTCCACAGTTCGAGAGCAAGAGCTCGCGCGCCAAGGGAATCGCCTTTCATCCCAAGCGGTAAGCTGGACCAAACCGACCCTTCCCCCCCCCCCCCACACCAAGAGTCCTTCCGAGTCGCTCCCTCCAAGGCTGACAAGTTATCAATCGCAGACCATGGATCCTTGTCTCTCTACACTCCTCGACCATTCAACTATGGGACTGTACGTACAAAATCAGCTCGAGTTTCGCTTCCAGCCCGGGTGGTTGTTCCGGGGCAGGGGACACACGATGGCGATTGGGGACATCTAGCCAAAGCTGTCGCGAACCCCTCCCACGCGTCCTGCCTCTTGAAATACTCTCAATTCGTTCAGGATAAAAGCTAACGATGCTGCCTCCACACACAAGACCGTATGGGAACATTGATCGATCGACTCGAAGGTCACAGCGGCCCCGTCCGAGGCGTCGACTTCCACAAGACCCAACCCCTCTTCGTCTCCGGTGGCGACGACTACAAGATTAAGGTCTGGTCCCTGACAACGAGGCGCGAGCTGTTCACGCTCAACGGGCACCTTGACTACGTTCGGACCGTCTTTTTTCACCACGAACTGCCATGGATCATCTCCTCGTCCGATGACCAGACCATCAGGATATGGAACTGGCAGAACCGATCCCTGATCTGCACCATGACCGGTCATAACCACTATGTCATGTGCGCCAACTTCCACCCTACGCAGGACCTGGTCGTCTCCGCGTCGCTGGATCAGTCTGTCCGTGTTTGGGATATCTCGGGCCTGCGCAAGAAGCACTCCGCCCCGACATCGATGACTTTCGAGGAGCAGGTCGCGAGGGGCAACCAGAACCAGACCGACATGTTCGGTAACACAGATGCTGTCGTCAAGTTTGTTCTGGAGGGCCACGACAGGGGCGTGAACTGGGTCGCGTTCCATCCCACCATGCCCCTGATCGTATCGGCTGGCGACGATAGGCTGGTCAAGCTGTGGCGCATGAGCGAGACCAAGGCTTGGGAGGTCGACACGTGTCGAGGGCACTTCCAGAACGCATCGGGCTGTCTGTTCCACCCCCACCAGGACCTCATACTCTCGGCCGGCGAAGACAAGACCATCCGGGTGTGGGATCTGAACAAGAGGACCAGCGTGCAGAGCTTCAAGCGCGAGAATGACCGTTTCTGGGTGATCGCCGCGCACCCCGAGATCAACCTGTTCGCAGCCGGCCACGACAACGGAGTGATGGTCTTCAAGCTGGAGCGCGAGCGGCCCGCGATGGCCGTTCACCAGAATACTCTGTTCTACATCACCAAGGAAAAGCATGTCAAGTCGTATGACTTCCAGAAGGGGACGGAGAGCCCAACGCTTCTGTCCCTTAAGAAGGTCGGACCAGCTTGGGTTCCTCCTCGAACCCTATCCTACAACCCTGCCGAACGCTCCGTCTTGGTGACTTCGTCTACGGATGGGGGCTCTTACGAGCTGATCAACCTTCCCCGTGATGGGTCTGGTGCCATAGAACCTACCGAGTCCAAGCGTGGCCAGGGCAATTCGGCCATTTTCGTTGCTCGGAATCGGTTTGCTGTCCTGAACACCGCCTCCCAGACCATCGACATCAAAGACCTGTCCAACTCCACAACTCGGTCCTTCAAGCCCCCGGTTGGCACCACGGATATTTACTTTGGCGGAACTGGCAACCTGCTCATCATCACGCCGACCGCCGTTCATCTTTATGACATTCAGCAGAAGAAGAGCATCGCAGAGCTGTCTGTTAATGGTGTCAAGTATGTGGTCTGGTCGAATGACGGCCTCTATGCTGCCCTCCTGAGCAAGCACAATGTGACGATCGTGACCAAGACACTGGAGCAGGTCAGCACCCTGCACGAGACGATTAGGATCAAGAGTGCCACCTGGGATGACGCCGGTGTTCTTCTCTACTCCACCCTCAACCACATCAAGTATACTCTGCTCAACGGCGACAACGGCATTGTTCGCACACTGGATACGACAGTGTATCTCACGCGTGTCAAGGGCCGCAACGTTTACTGCCTTGATCGTGTGGCGAAGCCCAAGGTTCTGCACATTGACCCCACCGAGTACCGCTTCAAGCTTTCGCTGGTCAAGAAGAACTACAGCGAAATGCTTGACATCATCCGGAATTCGAGCCTGGTGGGACAGTCTGTCATCTCATATGTGCAGAAGAAGGGCTATCCTGAGATTGCGCTGCAATTCGTTCAGGACCCAACAACCCGTTTCGAGCTTGCCCTTGAGTGTGGTAACCTGGACGTGGCAGTAGAGATGGCCAAGGAATTGGACAAACAGGTTCTGTGGCTGAAGCTCGGCACTGAGGCTCTGTCTCACGGAAACCACCAGGTTGTGGAGATGGCCTACCAGAAGCTGAAGCAGTTCGACAAGTTGTCCTTCCTCTACCTCACGACCGGTGACCATTCCAAGCTTGCGAGGATGGCCAAGATCGCTGAGCACAGAGGAGACTTCACCGCACAGTTCCAGAACGACCTCTACCTCGGTGAGAAAGATCGGGTCCAGATGTTCAAGGAGGTCGACCTGTACCCATTGGCCTACATGACCGCCAAATCATACGGCATGAAGGACGAGTGCCAAGCCATTTTGGAGGCTACAGGCTTGACAGAAGATCAGATCACCATGCCAAAGATTGGCGATGCTCTGACCCCTCCAAAACCCGTCGTGCCGACCTACAAGGCAAATTGGCCTACAAAGGTCACCTCGCAGTCCTTCTTCGAGAAGGCCCTCATGGGTGAGATGGAAGGCCTCTCGCTCGATGACGCACCGGCGGCCACCAATGGCTTCGGCGAGGAAGTCGAGGATGATGTCGCTGCTAAGAATGGCGTGCTGGCTGAGGACGATGAGGACGAGGACGCTGCGGGATGGGATATGGGCGACGACATCGTGCCAGAAGTGGAAGGCGACTTTGTCAACGTCGAGAGTGCAGATGCCGGCGGCGCTGGCAGCAGCGAGGCCGATCTGTGGGCCCGGAACTCGCCCCTTGCGGTCGATCACGTCGCGGGTGGATCATTCGAGAGCGCCATGAACCTTCTCAACAGACAAGTTGGTGCTGTCAACTTCTCACCACTCAAGCCAAGATTCCTGGAAGTGTACGAGGCGACCAAGACCTATCTGCCTGCATCTGCAGGACTCCCGCCCCTTGTCAATTATGTGCGCCGGACCGTTGAGGAGCAGGATCTGAGACAGGTGCTGCCGTTCATCCCCCGGGACCTCGAGCACCTGGCCAGCAACGATCTGCAACGGGGTTACGACTCGATGAAGGCCAACAAGCTGGAGGATGGCCTCACAATCTTCAAGAGCATCCTGCACGCGATACTAGTCAACGCGGTAGCAAGCGAGGGCGAGGTTGCTGAGGCGAAGAAGCTCATCTCCTCTGCGAGCGAGTACTCTGTCGCCATGAGCGTCGAGCTGGCACGTAGGAAACTCGGTGCCCCTAACGAGGTCAATGCCGACCCGGAGAAGCTGAAGCGCTCTCTCGAGCTGTCGGCATATTTCACCATCCCCAAGATCGAGGTGCCTCACCGGCAGCTGGCCTTACTCAACGCCATGAATCTAGCGTTCAGGAGCAAGAACTACAGCTCTGCGTTGAGCTTTGCTAACCGCATCTTGGCGAATGGCGGTGCTAACAAGATATTGGAAAATGTAAGTCCCAACTTTTATTTTTTTAATAGAAACCCCCCCCCCCCCCCCCCAATGGCATGAAGTGATATTTTACCTTTTCCTTCTTTTTGGCTGACAATTCTCCCCTACAGGCACGCAAGACCAAGTCTCAGTGCGAGCGCAACCCGCACGACACGGTGGAGATCGAGTTCGACCAATTCGCCGAGTTTGAGATCTGCGCTGCCAGCCACACGCCTATCTACAGCGGCACAGCGTACGAAGAGTGCGCCTTCGACGGCGCCAAGTACCACACCAAATACAAGGGCACAGTATGCACGGTGTGCGAGGTCTGCGAGGTCGGCAAGCACGGCAGCGGTCTTAAGCTGTTCTTCTGAACGGTGTTTCGGAGGAGGGGTCAGAAGACCGGGCGCGATAAGGGAAAAAGTAGTTGGGTCCTTGGTGGCAAAAGGGGGGCGGGGGAAGGGGAGTAGAAGGTAGCCTTTTGAAATTCGATCATGATTCCAGGAGAAGAAACGGCGATGGTCATGGTGTCCCTGCGCCAACACATGTAATTATGACGCGGAGACGAACTCTAGGTGCGAAGAAGGACAATGGCTGGTTGTTGAAAACTGTGTTTCCTCGTGTTTGCATCTGGCTCTTAGACAAAAGAAAATGCGGGCGGATAAGGAGGGGGGGGGGGGGGAACAATCCTCTCTCTACTGGAAGGTTTTCCGCGGAATGCAATATACATACACACACATATACACATTCTCACATATCACACGTCCAGATGTTCGTACTGTGGTCTCTCGGGCGGTGCCTGCATATCGGCCATCGGGTATATAACCATATGATCAAGCAGCACAACCAGGCCCACGTGCGTCGTCATTTGGTCGTCTAATGATATTACATTGTCATCATGTCTAAGTGGCGTTCTTCTTCCTTTTCCTTTCGGCCGTCCTCTCTCGCTAACAGCAGTTGATTCCTCGCCATGGCTCGACTGTTTGATATAAATGCATCGTGGCCCCCCCCCCCCGGCCCGCACTGAACCTGAGGTCCGCACCTCCCAGGCTACACAATCGTCTCCAGCTCCCTCGCATAGCCCAGGGCATTCTCAATCACCAGCTTGCTCATCCCCTCCTTGGCGGCACCGGCGCCGCCGCCCACAGCGGCGTCTTCCTGTTCCTCGTCCGTGGTCTCGGTCTCCTTGGGGAAGTAGATCATGCCGTCCCTGAGAATCCAGCCGCGCGACTTGGCGAAGTCGATGACGGCGCCCTCGGAGTCGAGGAAGAGGAGGGACTTTGTGGAGGAGATAGGGAGGCTGGGGTAGGCGCGCTCGCTGGAGGAGGCGATCTCGGAGCGGATCTGGGAGGTGAGGATCTGTAGTTGGAGGGAGTCAGCGGGGCAGGTTTCTCTTCTTTTTTTTTTTTTTAATAATAAAAAAGCGG